>JAQHUG010000028.1:7838840-7860174 GCA_028555095.1 Dicrostonyx torquatus
ATAGATAGATAGATAGTAGGTAGCTAGATAGATGATAGATAGAGATGATAGATGATAGATAGATAAATAGAAAGATAGATGATAGATAGGTGATAGATAGATAGATACTACAGAGATAGATGATAGATAGGTGATTGATAGATAGATAGTAGTTAACTAGATAGATGATAGAGATGATAGATGATAGATAGATAAATAGAAAGATAATAGAGAGATAGGTGATAGATAGATAGATAGATAGTAGGTAGCTAGATAGATGATAGATAGATCAATATAGATGACAGATGATAGATAGATAGATAGATAGATAGATAGATAGAGTGAGTGAGTCATTGCACTGGGATCTTGAGAAGAAAGAGCACATCTACAACTGAGAAGGCAAATCAGAGAATACTTTATTTATTTATGAAGGACACAGAAGCAAAGGTGGACTTGAAAAGACAGAGAGCAGGGGTTTATGAGGTCATGCAAGGGGACTCAGGATAGAAGTAAAGACAAGAGGAAAGTCCAGGATGTGTAAAGTCCAGGCTCCGCTACAGCCCTGATGGCCACACCTCCGTAGCAGAATTCGGATCTGCTCCATCCAGTCACCACAGTCTTCCTCTTTGTTCAGCTTCTCAAATCAAATTTGCTCCAGGACAAATCAGGACAGGGCTAAGTGTCACAGCAGAGTAATTTGACTAAAGCAGTAAGTGTGCCTATTTATATTCAGAGCCATGCCCTGCAATTCCCAGGGGTGTGATAAAGTGTTGCTTTTCAAATGGACATAAAATATACATAGTTCTCATAAGCTTCTGCCCAAGGGCAGGCGGTGGAGCGCACTGGGAACTTCAGGATTGAAGGAAGCCAAGAAAAAAATTAAAATTAGAAAACCAAGTCTTAAAATTCTGTTGTGGGAGTTTCCTGAGGTGCTAACCATCCCTCCCAATGTGGGGCTGTGGAGAACTTTAAGGGAGAGACCTCTCTGCCCAGGGCTGAGCCTGGAGAATGTGAGTCACACCGGGCATACCGAATAAGAAAGGGTAACATCCGGAAGGCAGGAAGCAGGAAGTACCAGGTCATCTAAGCGAGATGCCATGGAACGACCATAACCAGTACTGTGAGAGTTCTGATGGCAAGGAGATATGAGAGAAGCTTCCGAATGGGGCTCCGATTGACTGGGGAGAAGCAGAAGTGGCTGGGAGCTCGAGGTGGAAGGCCATGATGTCCATGCTCTTACCCCAAACAGCTGAGATCTGATGACAGAACAACACGATAAGCCACTCCAACCTGGAGATGCTTCTTTCTATCAAAATATCAAAGGCAGCCAGACAGTTAGTTAATAGCCAGTAAACCAATTTGGTGTAAGAAATTATGGCTTGCATAAGAATTTTCCCCGTAGTGTTCTGAGAATTGATGTACAGTATCTCTATGGAATGCATCCCATATTAACATTGTCGAGAGCCTTTCCTGTGGTACCAATGAGACACAAGCAATGAATCGATGCTCAAAAAAACTTAATAAATTGTTTCAGACGTTACGAAGAAGGATATTTCAGGAGTGTCAATTAGACACAATTATAGTTTGAGTTGAATAATTACCCTTTCTTGTACATATTTTGATGATAAGTTTTTGAGAAAACAGACTAATTCACAAAGAAAAAGATGATAGCTCACATGCCATTAACTCCTCTAAAGAGATAAAGAGAACACAATTCATAAATGAAATGCCTAATTTAAAAGCAATTTAGAAAAACACTCCCAAGGATAAGCATTTAAAATCTAGCCCAACTTTCAACAAACAGAGGGTAAAGACAGAAGGATGCAGGGAAAATGAGTAACAAGGGAAAAAAACAGAAAATGATGCTGGAGATTAGGGTGGAAATGGAAGGTCTGGCGGAGGATGGGAAGAAAAAAATTAGGAGATATGGGGGAAGTTGAGAGTGACAAAATTTCCCTGAGAGATAACCTGTCTGTCTGCGGACATGTATATTCCTCCTAAACATTTCAAACTTGGCTCTTCCTCGTCAATCCCCTCACAAGTTTTCCATTGGTCCCTGAACTGATAGATTACCTTATCAGCTCCCTGTGGCTCTTCTTACCCCACCTCTCTCCCTATCACGTACTCAGCACACTAACCTTCCTGTGGCCACTTGCATCTTTCATGGCCAAACTGGTACCTGCCTCTTCATACCTCAGTTCCTGGACGGCATGTGAAATGTTGGTGAAGTCCACGTGCAGCCAGGCAGCCCCGCACTCACACCTTCTGCACCTCCGTTTGCTGACACAATCCTGGCCGTCTCTCGCCACTCGTGCAAAGAAACAGGTTCCTAGCGTGCAGCGCCTTACTTTTTCTGGCATTCTTATCTTCGCCATTATCCCCAATATCCATTCACCCTCCTCTGCCTCATCCAGATATCCCTAGGCCAAGCACAGTCTTATGCTCACCTGTACAGACATGCTGACGTGTCCCCCACCTTTAATGTTTACCTTGGAGGTACCTATTCAACTGCAGGCACCGTCGCAGAGATAATGCTTCAGCAGCTGTCCTTGGGAGCCTGATAGGCATGGGTAAGGATTCTATAGAAAGGATTTACTAGCTGTGTGGCATTGACACATCCTTCTTTCTGAACTTCACTTTCCTTGCCTTGTAAAAGACTGTGAGATCAGTGCCTCCCACGTGGTCGTTAGTATGCATCGGAAGGTGAGCTAACGTGCCGGGGTCCTCTGGGAAACCTCGGGCAAATCCTGCCCACACTGATGTCTCCATTCCTCATTGCTGACTGTGCTTATTAACCCATCATTCCACTAACGATCCCCCTTGTCCTAGCTGGTGGCTAACTGAGTGCTCTACCCACTTGGATGCTGTTTTTGGTGTGTGGAGACAGAGTCTCACTCTGTAACCCAGGCTGGCCTAGAACTCATGGTAGTCAGCCCCTGCTTCTGGAAGCTGGAATATCAGATGCAGCTACCATAGTAATAGAGCATTAGGAATTCTACAATAACAGGTACACAGCATTAAAGTGCAAGGCCCTCCAGAGCGCTGCGTAGGTCACACACCTGCAAAACCACCCGTGACAAGCTGTAGCCTTGCAGACGGTGAGATGTATGGCTGATTTCCCTTAACAGTAGAAAACACATGAAACACTTTGTGGGGGGAGGGATGACCACGGCATTTCGAAATCTGAAGGATAACTCTTTTTTTTTCCTTTGATCATGAATAGAAGAGACTCAAAATTGTAGGCAACCTAGAAGCAAAGATAACTTGCTCTATTTATCTTGAGATACCAGTTTATTAGCGTTTTGTTCTGGCAAATCACGGTAGGAGGACATACCTTCCCGGATGATAGGCAATTATCATTTCTTGGTGTCCCAATGTGAACTGTCCCTACTCTACAACAAAAATACAGTAAATCATATTTTTGCAGGCTATGAATTATTCATGTCAGCCTACACCCTACTGACAGGGTGCCTTACCCTAAGCATCCTCCCCCGGGCTGCAGGGGACAGGGTGCTGTTTACATAGTTTTGACTCCAAGAGTAATGTTTTATTGACGCCAACCTTTCCACCTCTGACATGCATTTTCTTAGTTTCCCTACACTTCCAGACATGAAATATCCCCACACCCCTGTCAAATGATGGTTTAAGGAAAAGAGAGAATGACTTAATAACCAAGTGGGTTGAGTGCCAAAGCGTTCTTTTATGGGGTTTTGATTCCCTTCGCTCTAAGGTTTAGACACTCCTCCAGGGACTGGGAAGACGGTTCAGCAGGTAGCTGTCTTCCAGGCAGTCGTGAGCATCTAAATCTGAGTCCCCAGAATCGGCACTAGGAGTAGTAGTAGCTCTTGTACCAATAAATATTCCCACAGTGAGATGGGAGGAAGGCAGAAGACTAGAAGCTCAGGGGCTGGCTACCCTGGCATCTACAGTGGTAGAAGGAAAACAGTACAGGAATCCCAGCCTCAGACAATGCAAAAAGCAAGAGCTGACCTTTGAAGTTTTCCTTTGTCCTCCACACATGTGCTGTGGAGCGCGCGCGCGCGCACACACACACACACACACACACACACACACACACACATCGTCCTTTGACTGGCAGCTGACAACTCTTCCTTTTGGTTCAATTCATTACCAGAGGCAGAATGGATATTGTTTATGGTAACTGATACAGCCAGCTTTTCCACTTTCGGTGTACACGGTAAAAGGCTGTAAAATATTGTAGCCATCTACATGTTTTATTGTCATGTTGACATCCGTTTCTCATGGACCTTGCCATCCGCTTTCCTGAACACCTGGGTATCAGAGCTCAGCAGATTCATCACCGAAGTCAGCCATCTGGAGATGGACCACGACGGAGGCAGAAAGCAGCCAGCAAGAGACATCCAGATGATGGCTGCCCATGAGAAAACAGCAATGCTGTCCAAGGGATGCTCAATGTTTGCATCTCAGCTAGAATACTAGGGTGCTGGGGTCAGTAAACCTAGTTCCAGCTTCCTTTAATCATGTTGAAAATGTATCGTTTTTCCTCAAGGAGAAGTCGGGAGAGGAAATAAAGGGATGTTTGATTCGGTGGTTCAACGATGTCACCTGGAAACAGCCCTACTCCACCTCTTCTCTGTCTCCTCTCTCTAGAATTGGTCACTGGTGGAGTCATATACTTACACATGACTGCCAGCGGTAGCTGAGTCTGACCCCTCATTCGTGGCCTGCAAGAAAATGAGTCTTATTGAGTGGCTCGTTGGGATGCATCAGCTGTGTTGGCAGGGTCCCTTGGCAAATGGGTTTTTCATGCTCTTTTGCCTCAGCACGGGCTTGCATCCATCCCTATGCCGTGATTAGTGGCCCAGACATCCAGCATGATGGTTGACTCACACCAACGAATTGCACCCGTGTCGCCTAGAAAGTCGGTCTCCCTCAAACTGCTCCATGCAGACGTTCAGGGCATTCAGGACAGGGCAAAGAGGAGGGGACCGCCATAGTTGTTTCTCTTAGCTGACCACCTGAGTTCAGGAGTTCTGATCGAACTTTTCTCTTACTACATCCAGTATTCCCCCTTTTCTCTTCTACATTTGTCGGTAGGCAGTTGGACTTGGCATGGTTTTAGTCTGCTCAGAAAAGATTGCACTTTATGGAGAGAGCAAGTTCAATGCACCAGATGCAATTTTCTTTCTGTGACAACACAACCACGAATGGTAAAGCTTACGTAAGAGGGTACGAAGATCAGAACCATCCAACCGCCTTTCAGCTCCAGCTTTCTTTCAGAGCGGAAATAGCCCATCGTGAAGCATGTTCCTGGAAAAGTTCTCGAAACTTTTATTTTTATTACCAATGTAAAATATAGTTTCAGGGAACCAGAATCATTTAAAGTATTTTTCTCCTATATTCATGACTTAACCCAAACAGATTCAGTGCCTATGGGAAGCGTCGGCTTTCTTTGTGCTCGCCGTTTACATTTGATGTTAGCTCTTTATTCTGGAGCTTTCCGATCGTACACAAACATGAATGGGACCGTTGGAAGAGACTGCTCAGCGGTCGGCACGCTTGCTCTTCTCCTAAAGAACCTGGGTGCAGTTCCCAATACCTGCATCAGGTGGCTACAACCACCTGTGACTCCAGTTTCCAGGGACTCCAGTGTCCTCTTCTGGCCTCTGCTGGGCCCTGCACGCTAGGGCTGCACATGCGTACACTTGAGCACATGCAGGCACTCATGCATGGACAAATCTGTGAAGAAACTAAATTGGAAAACACGCAATGAATTCCCATTTTCTTACCTTGTAACTCCCTAGAAATGGTTCATGTTGGTTCATCTCTAAATTCCTCCTTGCTTCTTCCTCGTCTCCTACCAGGGATCTTCAGGACTGTGTTCAGTCAAGGTCTCAAACGGTAGGTCACCTTTTCCTTCAGCGGCAATGCCTAGAGCCGCAGGAAGTATGTTCTACCTTTAAAAATAACTGAAACGCCATTATTATACCTAAAACGAAGTTTGTTTATTAATACCTTAGATCCAATCTAATCAACAGGTAGTGTTGATTTTTTTCTAAGTTTTTCTAAAGGAAATACAAGCTTATTTTGACATGAGTTTATTTGAAAATGGATGGTGACTAAAGCATACCAAGGGGTGCCTCTAGAACTAAAGAAGACTTAAGGGGCAGTATAAGCCTGTAGTTATGCATCCAGAGGCATAAGGACCAGGCTATTTCAGACCTCCCTACCATCTGAGAGAGATCAAACAGAAAGGAGAAAGGACCAGCCCTGTGAGGCATTTAAATGAAACCGTTGTGTTCTCTATTCCTATTGGTGGACTCTGAACTTTGACTTAAAGACCACTCCCCAAAACGTTGCCCATCCCTGACAGTGCTCGGATGACCAAGAACTAGCGACTGGATAGCCCGAATATCTAATATATATATATATATATATATATCAGAAAAATTATTCCTAATGATAGTCTGCTATACCCATAGGCATAATGTTCAAATTTTATGGGATCTATTTTTCTCTTACTTGATTTTATGATATAGGTTGGGGAGATAAAAAATTATATTCACAAAATAATTACAAAAATTGTAATCTAAGCACACTGTAGATTGGCGGGGAGCAAAGCCTCTCTCTGAAGGGCCAGAGAGGGCTGCTTGGTTTCGGATACTGATGGAGAAGATGTACAGAGTAGGGCGAGGCTTGAGACAAGCGCTGCAGCATCGTGGTGTTCTTAAACTGGCAGGCGTAGAGGGAAAACTGGTGTGCTGTGGGCGACCCGGTGGAAACCAGAGCACCAGGGCAGTGTTTGGAGGCTGGAAGGGAAGGGTGTGAAAAATAATCACCACACTGTACTCACGTTTCCTCAAAGGATATTCATCCTCATCAGTAAAATATCCCATGAAATACAGAGAACTAAGGGCGGCGTGTCTATCCGGCTGGAGACTTAGCACCACATCACCAGTAGAGCGACTTCGGATAAATAGCTGAACAGCTCTGAAAAGGCTTATCCATGAGATTGTATCACTGGTTACTGTTCTACAACATGGGACATTTTCATAAATAATTATTGTAACATGAGGGCTGGCTCGTTGGGGTTACTGTCCCGCCCGGTACCCCACAGCCGGCAAGCCCCAAAGAAATCACACAGAGAGTCTACATTAGGTTATCAACTGATTAGCCCATTAGCTCAGTCTTCCTACCGGCTCCCATAACTTATATTAACCCATTGTTCCCATCCATGCCAGGCACATGGCCGGTACCTTTTCTCAGCTAGGACAGGGACACATCCTGTTTCCTTGGTGGTCTGTGCAGGAATGCCAGGAAAGCTTCCGGCTTCCCAAATCTCCTGTTCTCACCTCTGCTTCCTGTCTGGTTTTCTCACTTATACTCCATGCCTGGGCAATCAGCATTTATTTAAAGCATGATTGACAGGATACAAATTGTCCCGCACCAAATTATGATAATGTTTTGCACTATCTATAAAACACATTTCCAACAGTAATCCACCTAGGATAGCGCTATAGATTTTGCAAATGATTCCCGGATTCATCACCATGATCTTATTCTTGGAATTACCGGAAGCAGATCCCATCACCTCAATTTTTGAACAAGAAAACTCTGCCTCAGCAGTGACTTGCCCCTGTCCAGTGCAATCTCTAATAGGGTGGCATTATGCTACGTGACTCTTTTAACTAAAGGAAGGAAGGTACAGACATACTTCTCCAGATGGTACTCAAGATTTTCTACTGTATAACAAGCAATGAAATAGCTACATGAATATCCTAGTTAGCTCAGCTCCCTGGTCTAGATGTGCTCAATAGATGTTAGTGCACAGCAAGTCCCACTGTGCTCATAGAGAGGTGTTCTTTTCCTGGAATAGTAATTGGGGTAATTTCAATGCCAGAGAAGATGGGGCAGACAGAACACCGTGGAGGAATCTCGTCATCTCTATAATCTTGCATTCTATTGTCTACACATAGAACAAAATTGCTCAACATGAAAAATACAGATAAACGTAGCAAGAGCTAAAAACTAAGGGAAAATAAATCAGGGTGTCTGGAAATAGAATGGCTCTTGTCATTTTTATTATTTCCAGTCGCAGGCGATAATGTCTATTTTAATGTAAATAGGACTGATAGTTTAAATAAATGGACACCATTGTCAGTCTTTTCTTCAAAATCGTACTCACGAATGTCCTTCAGCTCTGCCAGGTAAGTTAGAGCGCACGAAGCCAGCATTTGTTGCTGTTTTCCAGTCATTTCCATTGTAACCATCATTCCTTTCCAAAATGACAGAAGAGAGGAAAAGAATGCAGGGTCATTGCGGGGAGGTAGCAGCTACCTGCTTGATGGAATCATTGTTTAGTTCTAGTTTTCTTCTATGGGCTATAACTGACCTACTGATAGAAAATTTGCAAATATACATTTTATGTATATGAATACGTTCATATACACCCAAGATCTTTTAAGAAGAAAATATTTCATATATTCCTCAGTATAAGCTTTAAGAGGTAGAACATATTCAATTTCTTCTAATTGATTCGTGGTTACTCTGCACCCTATGACCTATGCAAGCAAAATGGACGTCCATGTGACACCTGCTTGTTGATAATGGGATCCCTCCCTGACTCTTGGCACTAGATAATGGAGGAGCCCTTGGTTATAGTCCTTCCCATGTCGAACTTTGTGATTTCACACTTCATCATGCAAGAGGATTACTTTAAAATGCATTAAACTTCTAAAGATAGCAAATACCCTTTTGGGTAATACATTTTAAATAGACTCGGAATTCGGAACGTTTTTTTAAAAAAACGTTCATTTAGTAAGACATAATAGCTTTCATAGCATACTGCATCCTGTTGCTATGTCCTGCTCTTTCCTTCCCGGGTTTTACCTTCCTCTCCTGAGATACACCCCCCCTCCAGTAGGTGGGAACTTGATCGCTTGACAATCTGATCCTGGATTATACTCTTAAAACCAGGCCTATTTCTAATCCTGTTTCATTTCTAGACGTCATTTCGCTGTCAGTAGAGCTGATTGGGTTTTGTTTAATGTGGAAAGGTCTTATAAATAGCTTTCCTGGCTAACAACTGAATATAGAGATTTCCAAACAAGCCCCTCCAACATGGATTAGAGCTATCTTCTCTGTAATCTGTTTTATTAGTCAAGATGACAGCTCGTCCTGGCATAAATCATCACTCACACTAATACAATACATATTTTAATCTCCGCGGAAGCATCGAGCTGGAGTATATATGTGTCAAAGATGCTGACGTTTAAATGACAGATAATAAATACATGAAACCCGGAAACACTTAGCTTTAAATTTCCATCAAATATGTATTTAGTTGACTGCATTCATATTCTGCAACCAAGTTTAAGAACTTAATTACGAATTATCTACAATGATCAAAGTTATTTCGGTAACTGAGAGTTGATCTCTCGGTTTCAAGCGCTAAGTGGAATAGAATAAGCATGGCTTTAATAGATTAATACATGAAATAATCATAATTTGGAAATTGCTTTTCCTACCTTAGTAACATCAAGATTTTATATCTTTGTGAAGATCTTCATAAAAATCATACTCTATTCTTGTTACATTTGTAGATCAACTGGCCAGAACTTAAGTGATACAGAGTTAACCATATTTTGGAAGTTTAAAATATTTCAACATTACATTTATTTCTAACAAATTATGGTACAAAGTATTTTATACTCAGAAGGTAATATTTGGAAAGCTTGCCTGTTTGCTTATGAGAGTATCAGTCACTGACCTATTGCTGTCATGAAACACCATGACCAAAAATGAGTTGGGGAGGACAGGGTTTGTTGGAATTACACTTCCGCATCATAGTCCACCACTGAAGAAAGTTAGGACAGGCACTCAAACAGGACAGGCACTCAAACAGGGCAGGAACCTGGAGGCGGGAGCTAGGGGTCGTGGGAGGTGCTGCTTACTGCCTTGCTCCTCATGTCTTGCTCAACGTGCTTTCTTATAGAGCCCGGAACGACCAGCCCATGGGTAGCAACACCCACACTGGGTTGGGCCCTCCGCAATCATCACTAAGAAAATGCCTTACAGGCTGTCCTGATCTTATGGAGGCATTTTCTGACTACAGTTACCTTCTCTCCGATGACTCTAGCTTGTGTCAAGTTAACATAAAACTATCCAACACAGGTAGAGAAGTCGCACTTGGGTGATCGTTACATGAATGTTAGGGAGTTATACGGAAATACGGCATGGTAGAGCAGAGAAAGAGCCGCTGTTGACAAAAGCCCTACCCAGGAAATCTCTGGCTACACTCTAGCCGAATGGTTGACTGATGACAGCCAAGGGAGTCTTCCCAATATTATTTTTCCACTCAACCTCATTAACTTAAATTATATTCTGAGAAATTATTAGCACATTTACATGCATGAGAATGAAATGTGAGCATTTTGAAATATTTAGTCGTTTGGCAAGCTCAGCCATACTGAAGAGTGAAAAGTGTGTCACGAATGGGTGGTGGCCCCGACAGTAAGGGAGTACGGAGAGGGAATGGAAGGAATGTCCCATGGAGGGAGTGGGGTGGAGAGGGGTGGCTGTCTGGGCACAAGCGATAGCTCATGCGTAACCCCAGGTTGTGTAAACCAGGAAATGTAATCAGATAGAATCCACTATTATACATGAATTATAGACATTGGTTTTCCTTCTCACTTTAAAATATTAAAATAGAAATCCCTATGAGGGGTCTGGGTTCTAGATTAGCCAGAAGAAGATCGGAGTACATCCGTCTCTGTAGGTAAATCCATGAAGCCTCAGTTTCAGAAGCTCTCGCCCTCCTGGAACTTGGAAAACATCCCCTGTGACACCAGCGTCATCGAAGGCTCGGGCAGGTGGGAGACACAACTAGGGGGGTAGGGTCTTTTTTAGTTAACTATTTGCTTGGTTAAGTTAGTGTTTTAATTTTTCACGAAGATTTAACCAAGTTAAACTTTTGACAACCTTCGTGATCCGACTTGGGGAAGGAAAGCGACCAACTTCACAATGCATGCCTGCCTCCTCCGTGGATTGCCTCGCTTTCGTTCTGCCTCCTCCGTGGATTGCCTCGCTCTCGTTCTGCCTCCTCCGTGGATTGCCTCGCTCTCCTTCTGCCTCCTCCGTGGATTGCCTCGCTCTCCTTCTGCCTCCTCCGTGGATTGCCTCGCTCTCGTTCTGCCTCCTCCGTGGATTGCCTCGCTCTCCTTCTGCCTCCTCCGTGGATTGCCTCGCTCTCGTTCTCCTCATCTCATTTACTGTGCAATAAAATTTCCAAGGATGAAATAGCTCAGCCTCCAAAACTGAACGCAAGAGGAAATCATAAGTCTATCTGGGCAGGAAAGAGGCGGCCAAGAGCCATAACTGCTTCAGACTACTGCAGCACAGCTCAGCTCCAGAGCGCCATCGTTCTGAAATTACACTCTTGACTTGGTGGTGTTGCAAACACCTGGGACACGAACACGAAAGGGAAACATTGAAGTCTGAGAATCCTAGCAGAGGGCTGGTAGCTCCTTGGGAAAGGGTCGCATTTGTGAATTGTATGAGGACTTGTTTAGCAAGGCCCGGAAGACGTATAGACCAGGGTGTAAACACAGGAAAAAGAGCATAAAGGTATCGCCTGACCCTTCTGCATCAACTCATAGAGGGAAAGTCAGAAGGCTAGCAGAGAAGGCAGCCGAGCTTTGTGTGACCCCCAACCCCGAACTGAGAAGGAGCCTGTTGGTTATGGGTGTGGAGAACCCCGCGCAGTAACAGGGACAGTCCAGGAAGACAGAGGCAGCAGCCTTAGCAGAGCCTGTGTGCCTCCAAGACCCTCCCACTCCGAGCTCCCTTTCATACTGCGGGAGTTTCCTGCTGGAGGATCTGCCTACACTTCCTGTTCCAGGGAAAATGAAAACTTGCCCTCTCTCTTCAGAGCAGAAGGAAATTGAATGAGAAGGGGGGATTTGAGCAAGCCTGGCAGGTAGGACCTCCAGGGGTGAGCTTTCCTCGTTACTGCTTCCCGTTATTTCGTGGCACGGGACTGATTCAAGGAGCTGTCCTTTAGCGCCACTACTATTGGAGAAAGAAATGTTAATATCTGGAAACCAGACTCACTGCCCCTGCAAAAATAAGTGATAATGAGTGTTCAGAGTGAAAACACAGACAGACACAGTGTCCTCGACTAGACCAACCGTGCACAATGGTGGCCGCCATCACTGAAGGTCCCTGTCAAACGCCAAGAAAGAGTAGGCAGAAATCAACCCACGTTCCCTGGACAGAAACCAAGCCCTCCCGCTTGCCGACTTTCTCTGTTGATTTCATCGGGACAGCCCCCATGTTAAAAGGCTTTCTGGGTTTATTCACGCCAGTACCTCAGCCTGTGCAGGGAGCCAGTGGGACTGACTTGGTGGAGCTGAGTGATGGGCGGCGAGGAGGCTGCTAGCTGGCGGGCAGTCTCCCAGCCAAGTGGCAGTCTTGCACAGGCCACGGGGGAGAGATTCCGATAGTGACGGCTACTGGGACAGTGATTAAGTCTGTTTGGAATGTAGCCAGAAGACAGAGACATGGAAGGGGGAATGTAATTCCTTCCTTTTAGACATTGACTTCCCCCTTGTAAATATTAACTCTTTGCTGTCTGTAAATGCTGAGTGTGTCCACATTTCTGGATAAATGCACGGACTGGAGTCTGGGGGGACGTGCCAGTCTAAGCACCGCCCACATGCTCGCAAATGCTCAGCATGGTGAAAATGGAGATGCTGGTGCCCCGGAACTTTGAACTTCCTTAGGTACATAGCAACGGAACGTCCTCTACACTGTCACACTCAGGCTACCTGTGAAGCTCAGGCTACCTATGGGGTTATACTGGCTTTCTCTTCTACTTATTCTATGTCCAGTATTCAAAGTAATAAATCTGTAATGTCCCTAATGTTTAGAGACTCCATGTCTTCAGCCATTGAGTCTTCGGTCTAGGCACCTCCTTCTGACGACGGCTGTGCCGTTCTTCGTTAGCTGAGCACTACTTTACGGGCTTGGCTTCTTCTTACCTGAGGATTCATGATGGCAGGAGGCCCAAGCTTGCAAACCTTCATGACCTCTGTTCATGTAGAAAGTCACCTACTTTCTTTAGGACCTCAAAAACCCCATCCCTGATGGTCTGTACCAATTGTAAGACTGGTTTCTTCCACGCTGGACCGAGTTCACCACCACCTAGAAAGCCACTGAACGTAGAGTCCAGAAAGCCATGAGACCAGGTTTAGTTGGGTTTTGTCGTTTTCTTTGGCTGTGTTTCTGACTGTGCTCATAGAAAATATTAGGAGGCCCTCCAGGAATCAGACGTTCTCTTAGACTTTGGCAGAGAGAAACCTGGGGAGAGGAAGGGGTGCAGCGAGTAAAGCCGCTATTAAGTGTTTCTGTAAAAGGAAGAGAACGCATTTGTCACCCTGCGTGGCGGCGTTCAGAAGAACAAAGGCCTCCTAGATTAAAATGCAAAGAAAGGTAACTCTGGGGAGAATGGAAAGTTCCGGAGTCTGTTCATGATGGGAGACGCCTGCATTGTAAAAAGGGTTTTGCTGGAGGGGAAAACAGAGAGATTTGTCTTTCTGTACATTTTAGTCATTAGCAGCCTGAGTTCCTTGAGGCCCTAGTTTATCATCTCTGGCTCCCACACATCTTTCATGACACAGAGCACCGAGCAGGTGCTCCGAGCACTGTCACAGAGCTGTGGATTAGCACATCCACACACTTCAGTAGTCCCTGCCCTGGTCCTGTCGCGACAGGAAAAGGAGTCTTCTATGTCAACCCACGCTGCAAGAATGGCTGTGCTACCCATCCCCGTTCTGAAGCCTCCTCCAGAAAGCATAGGCAGCCGGGATCCGGCGAAGGGGTGACAACGAGTGGTCAGTTGATGGCTTTCTTAAGGAGCTTTGACTTCTGCTCTGAGTTGTTTTGCGGGCAGTTTGGAGGTGTTCCAGATATTACTGTGTTTCATGAGGACATTTCCACGTATGTCCCCCTCCCCCACACTTCTCTTTACATCTCCTCATGGCTGGCATGAGTTTCCTTTACGGCACAGGCATGACACAGGCACGACTTTCCTTCTCTCTCTAAAGCCCATGATCCACAGTAAGAGGAAGCGTGCTGTGTTTGTCCTTCAGAGTGTGACTTGGTTCGCCGTATCTGACAGGTGGGTTATTTAAGCAGATAGCTTAGACGAGATGGAGCTGTGGCTGAGGTACCCTCCACAGTCGCACCCAGACTCTTGGCAACAGCAGCTGGCCCTTGTGGAGCACAAAGGGTAACAATACCAAAGAGAAAAAGGTCCTTGTGAGGGGCTAATGCCATGTACTCGTTGCAAGAAAACTTACAAGTGGAAGACAGAGACCAGAGGACTAGAGAAGGGGAAGATATTGAAACCTTCCTAAATTAAGATTCCGTTGGCTGAGACGGGGGGTGACTCTAGAGACGACTGCAGGAGGACATACGGATGTCTGTCACATCAGTCACACTCTGTCTCAATAAAGTCTTCGTTCTAACAAACATGCCATTGATAAGTCACCATTCTCATGTTAACACGTGCGGATAATGAGACAATCAAAAGTTGGCACTGCTCATGGGTGGCCTAAGGCTGTAGCCGCCTACCCGTTTGTGTCTGCTGCTTATGTTAGTAAAGTTTTATTGAAACACAGCTGTACTTTTCTGTGAACATATTGCTTATGGAGCTTTTCACGCTTTAACAGAGGATGCGTGTGACCTACAAATCTGAATATTCTTAACTGGTTCTTTATAGTTTAATAACTGTCTCTCTAAGAAAAGCCTCTTAGTTTTTCAGAGGTTGAGAAAATGGTGTGATGTATGCTTTACACACATGAGAAAACCGTACACATCCCTAAGTCTATTTTAATTAGTAAGCCTTCAGAGATCTTAATCAGACCTCAGGAACAGCATGTCCCCCCAAAAAGACTTTGGCTACATCAGCTTGGGTAGCTGTCACCAATCAACAGTCCTGGACAGCGATCTGGTAGAAGCCGATGGTTCAAATCCATCTAGAAGGACGCCACATGGGCAGCGAGCAAGGACTTGAATATGTGAAGATACGGTGGTTTAAATTACAAGGGTCCCCCTAGACTAGAGTATCTGGACGCTTGGTCCCCAGTTAGTGATGGTGCTTGGGGGAGATAAAGGAGGTGCAGGCTGGCTGGAGGTTGTATGTCACAGGAGACAGATGTTAGCGCTCACAGCTTCACCCCACCTCCAGTGGTCTCTCTGCTTCACAGTGATGTGAGAAGTTGTTTTCCCTCATCTTCTTGCTCCCACCACCATGCCTGCCACTTGCTGCTGCTCCTCCCCTTGCTGTGACGGACTCGCATCCCTCTGGACCAGTAAGCGAAAAGTCAGCTCTTCCTTCCCTCAGCTGCTTCCAGTTGTGGTGTCTCATCGCAATGACAGCACAGGAACTAAACTAGAACATAAGCTCTTCTTAGCCAACAACAGAATTAATTTTGCCTCTGATGAGGAAAGTTCTTTGACTCCATGCTGTGCTGGACAATCCCAGTGCCACACCTTATCCATCTGTTTCAAGGGGTGTTTTCGAGGGCAAAGGGCCCAGGGGAGAGACCAAGCTAATGAAGATGGCCTGAGGACTGCTGTTTGACCGCCACAAAGAGAAAACTCATAGATACGTGCACGCTGTATTCAGATGTTTGAAGAGCTCCATATGGAACAGAGTCCTTAGAGACAATCGGGCCAATGTGAAGAGGTGTTCATGATTAGACACTATAAATATGGAGTCTGGGGCCCCCAAAACCATTGGATGTTAGACTGATAACTCAGGTCTCCGTTGAATACTTGTGTTGGCAACTTCCTGAATTCCTTCAGACTCAGCAATATTTGACTCTGTGAGGAAACGTTCTCGAGAGAGCGCCTCCCGAACTGTGTTCTGAGCTCCTTCACCCCACCTTACGGTGGATCAAAGGCATAGGAATGATTTTTCCATCCTTTAAGCTTTCGGGTAGTGTACACCTCAAGTTGGAGGTTCTTCAGTTGTGGTGCTAAAGAGATCACTTGCTTCTCCTGTTCTATCTGAACTGGGATTTAAAATAAATGATAATTTTAAAAAGCAACGAGTTGAATCCCCCAGATAAACATCCTGTGTCTTAGGCAAGGTAAAGGGCAGCATGAGCAGACCCTGGAAAATCCATGCACTCACCTCCTTCTGTCTGGAGCAGACCGTTAGTCATTTTCATTTACCGTGGCAACATTATCGGGATCTGTGGGAAATCATTGTGAAGTGCTCAGGAATGCTTTAAAAGGAGAATCCTCAACCTTTCATTATCGTCTTGATTACCAACTACTGTATAATAGCCTATGCCATTGCTAGCCTCTTATTGCTTTTCATTTATGCTAATAGAAAAGGCTATAGTTACATATGATTTTAGTCTCCAGAAATAAATGACAAGAAATGAATAAATCATGTACTACTGTAGGTTTGAAGGCAGGATACAAGATTGCTAAATTATGCACTGTGTAAAAGAGGGAGCGAGACAGAAATCAATCTTGGGCTAAGCTTGGGTGATCCTCGCAATGCAATCCCAATGTCTGGGTGACTCTCCGCGCAAGAGTTCCCATAACCTAGTTAGCTCGGTAATTAGGACACAGGGACAACCAAACAGGGGGAAAAAAAAATAAGAGGGTTGAGCAGCAGCCAAGCGAATTTTAGAATAATGAAGAAGTATCAAATAAGGTAAATCAATGGAGCCAAAGGACACAGAGGGAAATGAAAAACATTCAAAGAGAAATTAATGTAGGCCCCAGGGTTATGCAGGCAATTTACTATAAATACACCAGAAAAAAGGAGACAGATGTAGGTGCAGGAGGGAGTTCACAATGGGTAGTGCATTGTTACAGGTAAGACGTGGCACGAAAACACAGGCAAAGCAGGGGTCAGCAAAGACGAAAGAAAGCATTTAAGAAAACACAAATGCAGACATTCTTTTTTGATAAGATGCTTATTTTAGCAAACTCCCTACAATCTCAGATACATGACAGTTGCCTTACAGAATTCACAGGAAGTAAATCTCATTGGCCTCATCTTCAGTTAGGAAAATTGAGCTCCCAACTTCTCCTAAAGTCACCAAAAACAAGATTTGATCTTGCAGCCACATATGGAGGGTTTGAGACAATCCGCCCATTTAAGAGGCAGAAAATTCATGATTCCATTAATTTTTTTAATTAACCCATAAAAATGTAAAGTGCAGTAATCTTGTGAGTATAGCTCAATTAACTTTTATGTGTGAAGACCTTCCTGTAGCAACCATTAAGATCAGGGTAGCAAAGGCTTCCATGCTCCCGAAGGTTCCCTTGTGCCTCTCTCCATACTCATCCCCCCATAACAACCACAGTTAGGAAGCTGAATGTGGTCGGTTCATTCTGCTGTTCTGTAATCCGTGCTAATGAAGCCCTAGAGGTCGGGCCCTTTGTAGCTGGCTACTTTCCTCCAATATCTTGTCCATAAGATTCACCTCATACCCTGCCTTTGCGAGTTGTCTATTCTTGGATTATATTAGAGAGTTGAAAAATTTTCGAGAAATTGGTGTGGGAGGTCCTTCTGTCTATGTGTTGCTTTTATTGTCAATGAATAAAGAACTTCTCTGAGCCTATGTCAGGGAAGAACAGAACTAGGCGGGCAAAGCTAACCAGAGACCCCATGGAGCCACTGCCAGAGTCAGACATGCCAAAACTTTACCAGTAAGCCACTGCCATGTGATGATACACAGATTAATGGAGATGGGTTAAATTTATATGTAAGAGTTAGCCATTAAGAAGCTAGAGCTAACGGGCCAAGCAGTGACTTAAATAATACAGTTTCTGTGTGATTATTTCCAGTCTAAGCTAGCCAGGCAGCTGGGAAGAACAAGCGACCTCCTTCCAACAAGAATCTGGCTTTGTCAGTAATATGGTCTCTGTTGTGACGCCTGAAACCTGCCTCTGCCCTTAGACATTATGCAAATGACTGGGTGTGGCAGATATGTTCCAACAAATATTGCTGACCATAATTTCCACTTTCCACTTGCCCTCTTAATGACGTTCAGTTGTGGGAACGAATGACTAACTGTTCTCTTGTTTATGGACATTTGGACTTCTTCTAGTTTTGGCAATGCATGGACGCTTTTCTCTCTGACAGACATTTAGGAAAGTAATCCTGTGCAGAGCTAACTGTGCTGTGGGTATCTTCAACACTGCTGAGCAGGTCACAGAAAACTGTTTCTCCCAGTACTGGTGCTGAGAATCCTGATTGGTTTACAGTCTTTCTGGTACTTACTCTAGCTGGTGCTTTTTGTTTGAATCATTTTGATGAGTGACTAGTTGATTCTCTTTGAGCTTTTAATTTGTGTCTTCTCTATGAGCAATGATGTTAAGGACCATTTTTTTCCCCAGTGCTCACCACTCACGCCAATATTCACTATTAGGAAGTGAGGTACAGAGCGCGATTCTCATAATAATCACTTCTCATTTGGTTCTTCACTCTCTTTTGATTTGCAAGAAGCTCATTGTACGTGGAGTCGTGGGTGTTTTTGATACAGTGTGCATGTATGATCATTCCTCAGGCCAAGATTTCACTCTTTAGGCAAGATAGTGATTGTTCTTATAATCTTTTAGTTTTGGATATCCGTAAGTCCCTTCAAATAAGTCCTAAGTAGATGATTAGATTAGTGAAGACATGAGAGCCTGTGGGGTAGGAAGGCGGGTGCTATTTGAGGGATGACACAGAGCCTTTGGTTCTTCTCATGCTATGTAGTGTCCTCCTGTGCTTCTGTAAGAAAACAGGCCACCAGATTATGGAAGGAAATGTGTCCTTCAGAGAGGAAGAAAAGGACACATTCGTGTAGCAGACCTGACATCTGTATGCACACGCCAAAGGAGCCCTTCCCTAACTCCAGCTCCCTGTCTTAACACACTTGGTAAATCGATACCCTTTACGCTGTCGGTGACAGCCCTCTTCCAGTAGAGAAGCCATGAACCCATTCTTGCGATGCCTGGCCTATTCCCTAGAAGAAGCCAAGACTGTTGTTCAGAATTCTGCATTCTGTGCCACACATTTGTCTCTTTAGCTATGCATTCTCCTTCTATTAAGTTATTGCCAAGCAAAGGTGATTTATTAAGATGAGAAGCAGACATTGCTAAAACAGGAAGAAAAGAAAAAAAAAGAAATAAGTGTTTCCTCAGAACCCACAGAGGAGAACAGATGTCAGCAGAAGCAGATGTATGCTTCTCCTGAGCCAAAGAAAGAATGCTTAATGCAATCAGAACCACGGTAACAGAAGTAACTCAGAAAATAGAGATCTAAAACTTTGCAGAGCTGCTTCCCATAATGGCATGCAGCCTGAGTGCTGCCCAGTACAGCACAGCCCCCAGTGACGAATGCAGCAAGGCCGTGATTTTTAAAGACGAGGAAAATGACAATGGCAAAGCAAATGAAAGGCTTTGCTTGTCCTGGTTTTAAAATCAGAGAAGCACACAGAGGACTGGCCTGAAGGAAGAGAGATTCTGCCGAGGAGTCCATTCTGCATCCTGTCTAGCTCAATCAGTGAAATAGCCAGTGTCTGCCTACGACCCACATGCACCATGAAGAATAATTCGCTCATTCATTCCCCAAATTCAGCCCCAGTGAGAACATGGGAATGTGGGTGAAGTGTTTAAGGAAACATCTTGAAAAGGGTAACTAAATAAGAAGACTGTTAGCAGAAATTATTAAGAGAGTTATTCCCCACCCCACACCCCTCAAACAGCAATACAAGCAAAAATATCCCTAAAAAAAATGTAAAACATCTACATAGGACCTACCAAGGTACTAGGAGAATTTTTATTTTTAGAAAGGTTAATACAAAAGTCATGTTGATTTTTTAAGGCTATGTTTGAATATTTTTTCATCTATTTGTAAACAATAATCAACAAGAAAAGAACTAAAACTGGTTAGGATTCATCAAAAGAACATCACACTTTGCAGGTGTGGGGGAGGTGACAAAATCTACTCAATGTCACCCATCAAGCTAGCATAGTCTCAAGATAAATAATGAACATGGAAGTCCCGTAGTGGCAAACTAGACACCATATGTTGTTTGGACTGTAAATCTCACAAGGTGTTTGGGAAACTAAGAAATATTAATGTCTATGTTTAATATAAGAATGTTAGCTCTTTCAACTTCATGGGCAGAAATAATTGTATAAATTGACCATTCATAAATTCCAAGGGCAAAATAATCATAATAAATCAGAAGATCTGCTATAAAGACATCTCACTCATTGTTATCTTCTTTTTTCTGTACCACAGATTCTATTACGCTCTGTCCATCCAGTTCCTGTCTTCTGGACTCTTAATTAGTTTGAATTAGTTTGAACTGTTCTCTTTCAGGGCCATAGCAATTGTCTCTTATTTGTCCACCAGTTTTCAAACATAGAGGTATAATACTGCAAATTATGACAAATCTATTGAGCCAAAAGCAGTATAGCTACATCACTTGTAGCTTTGTGCCATGATTGACAGTGATTTGGACCACATGTTCCAGCGCCTGTAGATGGTAGAAGACGGTAAGGACCCTCACTGGACTACACACAATGACTGTATTTCACCCGAGGGAAAGTGAGGCTTGTTTTTCTTTCCTTTGAATATTCAAAACTTTCCACATTTCCTTTAATAGGATGTACCTTTTTTCATAATAAAAATACAAATCATGGAAGTTAATTGCCCTTTAAAAAAAAAAAAGACTACTATACCCACAACCTCCCTTAAGATAAAATTGAGGTTTTCATTTCTTTCTCAAAGTCTCTGAGCAGCAGGTCTCAGAGTCTCACTGTTTACATTCATCCTCCTGTTCCACTTTGAGCCAAGCTTGATGTTTGGTTTGTGCAGCCGGCTGAGAGGTGGGAGCAGATGGGATGGTGAATCTAAAAGGCTGGAAGGTGTGAGCTTCCCTGCCTGGTTTGAAGGTGGAAGCCTATAGAACATTAGCTGAGCACTTTTCAAAGAGGAAACTGCTTGGCTTGAACACAATCCTTCTCCTACATGCCAAGCAGTGTTTTTCTCCCTCAAGAAGCCTATGCAAGATAAAAACCAGCTTCTAATTATTGTCCAAAAGCTCTGGCTATGTCTCTGGTCCTTTTCTTCTTCTATGAGCACCTCCCCCTCATAAAAGGTCCTGACCATGTCACCTCCCGCATGTCTTTGTGACTTCGCATGCGTTCTGAAGCCACACAAAGGTCTAGCATCCTAAGATGCTCCTTGGTCATGTGTCTGGTGATACTGTGACTGTATATGTCCCTCACTCTGGAAACTTTCCTCGAAGGCTCTGCCACTATCCTGACTCCGTCCACATGGCCTGCT
>JAQHUG010000028.1:7877788-7905393 GCA_028555095.1 Dicrostonyx torquatus
CAACTCTTGTTTCAGTGGGGAGATCATGGATCTCAACTCTTGTTTCAGTGGGGAGATCATGGATCTCAACTCTTGTTTCAGTGGGGAGATCATGGCACTGCTTTGTCAGAAGCAAAGGAAGAGCCAAGAATCCATAGCTCACTGCCCTGACTTTAGTTGCTTAACTCCAATACCTTGTTTAACTTAGCTGTGAATGCAGTTATTCATCCCCCTCAGAGAGACGCAACACCTTGGAGAAACTCAGAGGTTCTCTATAGTCTAGGGCCTTGGTGTGAATCCCTGTAGAACACTTGTTAGCTAGGTGACTCTGCTGTGATTGCCTTATTTGTAAAATGGGGTGATAGAAATAGCTCTTTTACATCCAATTGTTTGGGGATGGTGGATAACATAGAGCAAACATATATTCTGAGCAGTGCTCTATACATGGCAAGCACTCGGTACATGCTATTTGTTTTCGGTCTGTGGCAGGCCCTAGACATAGGGCTTGCTCTCTAAGCTCTCCTTCCTCTTGTCTTCTCCAGCTGCCCCCTTGAGCACAGACAGCAACTCGAACTGGGGGTTTACGTTACATAAAGAATGTTTTCCAGCTGGGCGGTGGTGGCGCATGCCTTTAATCCCAGCACTCGGGAGGCAGAGGCAGGTGGATCTTTGTGAGTTCGAGACCAGCCTGGTCTACAGGATAGGCTCCAAAGCCACAGAGAAACCCTGTCTCGAAAAAACCAAAAAAAAAAAAAAAAGAATGTTTTCCATGTTCCCAGGAGTCTTCTTCTGGACATGTTCCCTGAGGACTGTAAGGTCAGGCATCACTGAAGCAGTGGGAAAGAATTTCTACCGTTATGCCTAAACCCTACACACTTACCAAACAGGGCAGCCTTGGCAAGGCTCTCACTCGCTCTGCTCTTCACAGGCAAAATTTGAAAAACGAAGAATTAAATTATATTGTAACTGGAATCCCCTTGAACACAGAAACACATGAGTCTGTCATGACCACTGGGTATGACTGTATGCCTAAGGCCGTTAGCTCAGCTGCTGAAAATGCAGCACTGGGACCAAGCTAAGATCGTGGTACAGCAGCTGCCAAACGAGTGGTCTAGTGCAGGCTTTGTGCCGATGAGGTCGCACGACATTAGCGAGTCAGTCTGAGCTCTGCTGACAGCGGTCGGGTAACTTCGTTTTCAGTATACTCGGGAGAGAATCGGAATAATAGCGCAGCAAATGGTGTTGAAAGAAGGTGCTTGGAACGACGTTCTGTGTTCTCCGTGTTCTGTTCAACCCAGAGTGTGTCAAGGAACCAAGTGATACTGGAGAAAAAGAAATCAAAGGCAATGCAATGCGATAAAAAAAAAAGAGAAACGTGGGCTTGAAGTTTATTTGGTTGGGAAAAGTTAGCTCAACAGATTGAGGATAGACTTAGTATGTCCTGAAGAATCATTGGGTGCTTTGGGGGGAATTATACTGACTGCAGCAGATACACGGAGGAGATGCTGGAGGCGAGCAGAGTGCACAGGAGAGATGCCTTTCCCTCCTAAAGTCGGGGTCCCTGTGAAGGCGGGAGAGAGGGAGCCCGTAAGCAGCACGGGTTGGCAGGTGAGTGATTGTTTCAGGGCCTAATGAAGTGATTAACATCAAACAAATTAAGGCGCCCCGAGGAGACTGAGACAAGATCAGGAACCGCCTGGGACGTGGCATCCACTTAGCAAGGAGAACCGTGCCCCTCAGAGATCACTTCCTCAGGCAGGGTGTGGAGCCTCCGAGTTCACCTCCCAGGTGGAATTGGATCTCCGGCCGCTCACAGAGACAGAGATATCCAGAAGTCAGGGGGCCGACAGCGAAATATCACAAAGCCCGATACCAAGGCTGGGTGTGATCCAGGTGACAGAAATAAACCACCCCTGAGTCTGCTGACGTTGGCATTAAGGGAGCAGACAGAGCCAGGGGTTGGCAATGTTTCTAGTGAGGACCAGGAAGTTAACTCTGCCAGGAACTGTGCCTGTCTGAGACTGGGTGCTTAATAATGGAGGTAGCCTTCCAGTTCAGACCACTGCCTGTTCCAGGAAGCAAGACACAAGGAAGGCGAAAACCTTAGCATCTTTGGAAGAGCTGATTTACATCTGTCTTTTCGGTCTCCCTTTTCTGATCTTGCATAAACATGATAAAGTGACCAACCACATTGCTGGTCATTTGCCTGCTAGCATTAGCTGGCTGGCCATAAAACCAGTCAGTTAATAAAACCATCAAGATATGAGCATGATAAAGGCAAGGCAAGAACCTGTTCATTTCGGAATCATTTCACCACCCCTGTGGTCCTTCCTGCCATGTAGCTCTACTTTAGGTGAATACACTAAGGTCCTATTGTCACTCCTCTGTTGGATTGCACATTCCTTCAAAACAGGAGCTGGTGACCTAACGCTCTCTGCCGCTGCCCTGTCTTCACACAAGGTCCTTTGCACAGTTTGGCTTGTCAAGAGCTAAATGAAATCGCAATTGCATGAACGTCACTAAATACAAAGACGCACCGGTCTTGTTGGGGAGAGGGACAGGTGAGACTTGCTTGGGCAAGGCGATGACAGAACCGGGAGAAACTGGACACCATGCAGTGGGAGGCTGGGTAAGGCGACAGGGTGGCCTGCTTCTTGGACTCCCACAGCGAGGCGAAGATGGAGCTGATAGAGCCCCAGAAGGCAAGAGGAGGAGCCAGCAAAGGAGAACCCCAGGTGAAGGCACTGACAACAGCCAGCCTTTCTTAGAGGGATAGGAAATCAAAGGAGAACTCTCTATGAGAGGGAGAATTTAATCCTCCTTTCAACACCTCGTGGGAAGCTAGCATTAGAGAAATCACTGGCTTCCTTGATCATAGAGCCTCGGGTCATTCCTTGTGCGTTCTTGTACTTCCAAAGGCCCCTGACTTCGCAGATTAAACAGAGTTTATACATTTACAGATACAGGGCTCATTAGTAGGGTTTCTGTTTACGGTGCTGGGATTCATTTTGCTTTCTTTGGTTTTTAAGCAGATCCAGGTTTTGTCAGGTCCTGTTTATTCTAAAGCAAAAGGGACTAACAATGCGGCTTCCCGAGGGGCAGCTGGCACCCACAATTCCAGCGAATAGGCTCTCCGAGAGAACCCGTTTCTGTCTTTGGAAAACAATGAGAAGCTTCGCACAATTACATCATCTCAAATTATTACTTCCAGTTTCCCGAAGTTTGTAAAAGAAACAAATGATGTGTCATATTTAATCTCCTTTGTCCTCAGATCTACCATAATAAATATTAAGGGACTACATTTATGACAGAGCTTCTCGCCTGAAAGACAATACCCATTCATTTCAAACCTTGTGCTGACAGCCCTCCAACACAGTGCTAGAATATTGAGTCTCAATTCTAAGTGATCTTTATGCAGAGTTTATCAGGACTAGGTAGGTGAATACTAAACTTACCTACTTTTCTTGAATTCCAGAAAAAGTGCCAGCTTTAACATATAAATTTCTTCTCTCCCCTGATCTCCCTTTTTCCTTCTGAAACGTCTATCAAATGGTATTTGGAGCAGTCAGTTCATATTCTATGATACACAGATCTCTCTGCCCTTTTTGTTTTTTAAAATTACTTTGTTTGCTTGTTTGTTTCCTGTAATTTCTTGCTCTGGAGCCAGAAATTCATACAACCGTTTTCACCAAGGATCTCAGTCTCTCATTCATTTATCAGTTGTTCTTGTAACTATGCACCTTGGGATGTTTATCTGGTAAGGCCATACGTAAGACACTGAAGAAGATAATTGCTTTGGGTTTTTGCTTGTTTGTTGGTGTGGTGATGGAGGTGGTGGTGGTGGTGATGGTGTGTGTGTGAGAGAGATGTGTTTTAGTAATATCTGGAATAAAGAAAGAGGACAAGAGAATTCAGGCAAATCCTCCACCATTCAAATTCCAGTTTTCTGTAATTCAGAAGTACCTTAACCTGACAAACAGAAAGTTTTGCCACTAAGTTTAAACCAAAAAAAAAAAAAAAAAAAAAACAAATGTTAATGAAAGTGTATCTGATCCTCTGGCGAATCAGGGCAGTGCCTAAGAACAAAGCACACTCCACAGGATAGGGAAGGAACATCTTTTGTGCATTGTAGAGTTGAAGGTGCGACTGCCTTCAGATGCCATCTAAAACCTAGACATGTGCAAGAAGAAAATCAACCATTTCTGTAATCCCCAGACTCACATAAGCCTCTTCGAAATGGGTGTGCACCCCTGGCGATAGAAACAGGAAGATTTTTTTTTATACGAGTAAATACAAAGCCACAAAGGCAAAGTTTATTTGTTTAAGAAACTAGCATTTCTCACTTTTAAATTATTTGTTTTGTGTAAGCTGAAAGAATATTCAGCATGGTTCTTATCTATGCATTATATTGTAGTATAACTATATATTAGTGGAGCAAATATTAAATAATCAGATAAGAATAATAGTTGGAAAAGGTTGGAAATTAATGAATATGAGAAAGCAGAAAATAAATTCTATTTATTAATCCTTTCATATCAATGGGGTAGTGGGGGAGTGGGAGGGGATTGGGAGAAGGGAAGGAAGTATAAATTTTTAAAATAAAATAAATAAAGATAGATAATTTTAAAAGATATTTTATATATTCATAGCCCAAATGTAACAATTTAAATATTATCATCGTATCATTAGCTTAGCTTAATATAGGAAATACTATTAAATATAATTAGATTAATTTGTAAGTGCCTTTATAGATCAACTGATTTAGTAGGGATGTAATAAAATCAGGAAGACGTTTTCTGGCTTTGCTATTCTAAGTAGCTCAGTCTTGCCTCCATTTAGGGCTCTGCAAAATATTACTAACTTGTGTAAAAGAAAAATAATGCATCCCATAGATTTGAATTGAAAATGCCTTGGATTTGCCATTGATTTCTCAAAAGTATTGGTTTATTTGCCTTCAGTCTTTGAGTTCCCTGAACTGACGAGGAGAGAAAAGTCTTATAAATTCTGTTAACTCGAGTCAATTATGTTCAAGTATCGTGTTCTCCACCTTCAGATTTATTCAATTGAGTGTCTTGTCAGGCAAAATAACCTCCAGGCGTGCATCCATTGGCTATTTTTCTATGAATATTTATTTATTACAAAGGCTTTCCTTCAATTTATGAAGTACAACATGACTAAATAAACTAAGAAACCTAAGAGAGACATCCGTAAATCTAATCTACGTGGGAAGTCGAAAAAGACGAGATCTCCTGAGTAAATTGGGAGCATGAGGACCTTGGGAGAGGGTTGTAGGGGAGGGGAGAGGTAGGGAGGAGAGCAGAGAAAAATGTAGAGCTCAATAAAAATAATTAAAAGTAAGTAAAAGAAATAAACTAAGAACCCAAAACTAGATAAATCAGAAATTGAACCTTGACATTGTCCAACCTCAATAAGATTAGATTAGGTATGGCAGCCTTTTCCACAACAGGAAATGAGACATGTAGTGAGTGGATAAGAAGAAGGCAAGTCTAATGATAGTCTAATGATCGTGCAAAGGATTTATTGTCAGCTAACAGTATCTGTTACCCCCAAAATATGACTCCTTGGTCCCTTAGCTGCGTTTCGCTTTCTCCTTCGCACTTCCATTTGGCTAAGTTCTCGTATGAAGTTTTCTAGTTGCTTCTACTCAGAGTCCAGCAAACAGGGGAACTGAAAGGTCTAAGCTCTCAAGGCTGCACTTCTCGTCCCCAGGCCTGTGCTCTCGGCATGGCTGTGAACATCTGGCCCACTGGATCACAGCAGCTCTCAAATGGACGTTGCGGTTTGGGCCTGCGTTTGCATGCAGCAGTGGCACGAGGGAACTTAGCCCATGTCTGTGTGTTAGCCATCTATTTAGTGTATAAAGAAAAAAAAAAAAGGCTGCGTTGCCTGTTTGTCTTCAAAGGCTTCAGACCAGGGCAAGTGAAGAACTTTGGGAAAGCTTACAAGTTTCCTTCATCTTCTCCTGACGCCAGCACAAGAGCAGGCGGGAGGCCTGTGTCCTGCCTGCCCAGCACCTGGGCACATCGGCTGTGGTCCATGAGAGTTTGTGGCAGTTCCTTCTCACAGCATCGGCTAGGGACCATCTTACATGTGCCCTTTAGCTCTGTGAAGCTGGAGAGAATTCTACATTCTACTACAGTGTGGTGGTTATGTGCCTAGAATCTCAGAACTGGGGAGCTGAGGCTAGAGGGTCTAAAGTTTTAGGTCAGCCTGGGCAACAGAGTGAGTTCCAGATCAGCAAGGGAGACTCTGTCCTAAATAATATATATACATAATTTCACATACAGATAATGTGGGACTCATCTTATCCTAACCCGTCATGAGTTCAGATCCAGTGCATAGAAAGGGAACTTGGCTCTCTAGTGATGTCACCAATGCCTAGTGACATTTCGTCTCAGCAGGTTTATGTCGAGAGATGCTACTGGGGTGTAGAAGGTAGAGAGACACAGGCAATGGAACAAAACATCTGATCCAGAGGACAGAGGGGAAAGACTCCCTAGGAATTCAGCTTTCAAATCAAGTCGAACACAGCACTCTTGATCGGAAAGGTGGTTTTAAGAAAGAACTGGGCTTCTCACCTTTTCTTCGTGGCTGTAGTCCATTCTCGGCCTCGTCCAGATCACTGGACACGTCATAAATCAAAGCGCTTAATGACAGAGGAGCCTGCACAGTTGTCCCATGCAGTGCACACAATCCGGTAGAAACTTGAGGGGGGACTTACTCGGTGTCAGGGGGTCTCCGTCATTACAGCAGTGAAGGGTGGCAGAACCACTGACTTCCCAAATGGAATGGAGCTAAGTGGCTGAGCTTGCTCCCACCACAGCTGATCAGGGAGCAGGGAGAGCAATCACTGTCAAGGACTTACCCCTGTGCCCACTACTGCAGCTAGGCTCCGCCCCCTAAAGGTTCTCCAAGCTCCCAAAATAGGACCACCAGGGTTCAAAACATAATCCTGTGCTGGCATTAAACATTCAAATCATAACAATGGATACATAACGATAATTATAAGGCAAATGCTTGATATAGCTTGAAAAGTGTCTCTGTCCATTATATATAAGACTTGTGTGTGTGTGTATGTGTGTATAAAATTTTCATTCCATATATATGTTGCTCATAGGCTTGCATAACAAACATGATATTGTCTTTTCTCCTCTGCATGTAACATCTGTCGAGCCTTCCAAGGTAAATGAATTTCTTTTGGTTCCCTTGTTTTCTCTCTGCAAACCACAGTTTTCTCCGTCCTGTTTGTTCTTGTCTTCCTTCTCAAGCAGGAAGACCCAAGAGGACTGTGTCTCGTGTTCGTTTGCTCTTTAGAGCACGTTGTGCCCTGGTCTCACCGCTGCCCCTAGACCTTTGTTCGTGAGAGCGAGCACGGTTTAGCCCTGGCTCATGACAGCTCCCTGGAGCTACTTGAAAAAGAGCCTGGGTTATAAATACATAATTATAAACTTGTCAAAAGAGACATTATTTACTCATTTGTCTGCCATGGCTCCCTTCAGTCTACCTCGCAAGTAAATCTATATTTAGCCGCTATCATATTGATCTGCGACTAGAGTCGCCTGTAATGTTCCTACAGAAATACACCATTAAAAAGGGCGGTGAGCGAGATCCACTCCAGGCTTCAAGTCGCATCTCAGCGGAAAGCGATGGAAGGGAAGGGGCAAAGTGCCCCATGTTCTGTCATTTGTGTCTTTCTTCATCCAGTTCTAAAATCATCTTACAGAGAATCTAGTCTTTTGCAAATATTGTGCCTATTCTAAACTCAAACATTGGGGAAATTCATGACGTCATTCTCTGCCTGCTGGATCTGTGTGGTCTCCAAGTGTTCATCGCGCCGTTTTGTGTTGTGGGTCTAGTAGGGTGAGGGCTGGAGAGGGGTTTTGTGTTGGTTTTGTTTTACTCTCCTGCAAATACTAATAATCTTGCAACCTCTATGTCCTTAGTAATATTTCAGTTGCATTAAATAACAGATGCATCTCTCAGAACAATTTATTCATAGAGCAAGAAAGTGACTGGAATGAGTGTCGTATACATTAGCCCAGATGAAATATGTAAGGAACTCTAAGTAAAGAACCCTGACTCCACACAAGCTAGTATAGCGATGTGACACCTTAAAGAAATATGCAGATTGCTGTTACGGCCTTCTCTTGAAATCAAGGTTAGTCTTTGCAATTATAAGCATTAAAAATTAGATTTGTTTCAGTAATATATTCACGTGTTGAGTGGGTAGATGGAAGTACTCATTTGAAGAGAGTAGATAGCAAAGACCCAGGCTGCTAGAGATCGCTCTGTGCCTACCTGGGCAAATCACCACACAGTAATTGACATCCTTGCCAATTTGGAGACAAGGGAACAAGATGCCTGAATGTTTAAATGACTCATCCGGAGACAGTGTTTGCAGCTTTTTTAAAGGCTGTGACTTAAAGACTGCAGCCCCGGGTACAGTCATTTTCATGGCCTTGTTATATACACACAGAGTTAAGGGAAAAGCCGATGCCATTTCCAGGGAGCCATTTACAATGAAGAGAAGCGTCTGGCCCTATGACATGTAATTCTGTGCAACTCCGGACGTGTGAGAAAGCTATCAATACGGTTTCTGTATTTCACACCTAATAGATGAGCACACACTCTTGGTTCAAGGGGCTAATTAACTACCGTTTGGCCTGAGTGTTAAATACTCCCTCAAAGCCCATCTCTCGCCTACCAAATCAATAAGGACCATATTAACACCCTCTTTTATATCCAGTTCTGTAACTGGGAAAATGGGGTCTGCCTGTTGATGAGACACTGTGAGAAATCCATCTTCCTATCTTAAAAAAAAAAAATTGCATTCAATACCATGGACCTTTTAGTCCCACACAGAGATGGACCAGAAAATCATTCTATCTTAAACATCTCAATCCTTATCTCAAACAAGTCATGATTTCCTTTCCTTCATAAATATGTATAAGAAATTGGGGCTGTTTGGAAGTAGTCCCTGACAGCGAAAGCAATCAACTCCAAGTCAAGAGCACTCGAGTCTTTTTCTTTGTTGAACTGCTCACTGTTATGTAATACGAGAAAGTCACTTCAAGTCTTTGGAGCTCCTGTGCTCCTGAGATGTGATCCCTAATACTTGACACATAATAACAGCATCATAGATGTTACCTGTGAGAAGCCTTTGAATTGTCCAACTGTTTCAGGGACGAGCTGAAGAATGTGGAATGGCTGGGAATGTGTGCTTTGAAGAATTAGATACTTACAAATGCTTACAGGCATGAGAAAAAAAATGATATGGTTCAATTTGTCCTCAAGCATTAAAATGTGCTTGCCCCTTGTCATCCAACTTCTCTGACCTTGGTCAGTGATGACGTCAAATCACTCGGATGTGCTTGTTACCATTTAAGTTATACATACCAAAGAGGCGTGTGCTGTTGATTGACCCCTCGCGTGTAGCTCATGAACCACACACTAAGGTCATAGCCATGGCAGACGTGTAAAAATCAAGGCAGAGGTAGTGATGACTGTCAAGTTGGTGTTGCAACTTTTAAGTGCTGGGCACTGGGGATGTAGAGGGCTCACTTATCAGGCAAACAAAACGCCCTGCGTTGAACCCCAGCACCACAGAGAGAACCAAACTAGGAAATGTTGAGCCAGGATATAAACTTGTACTCGTAGTGTTCATATTTCCCCTCTACTAGACGTCTCTTGACCATTACTGATATCAAATAGCTAAGGTAAGTAAAAAATATCAAGTATTGTGATTATTGATGACTAAGTAAATCAATATTTAAATTATCCTGTGGATTTTGGAGGGGGGGGAAGAAAGAAAACTAATAGTTTTCTGCATGCTTGTATCAGTTAGCCATTGCTGTGTAACAAATTGAGAGGCTTTAATGAAAGCTAGCCATTTGCTTATTTGTGACTGTTTATGTCATTGGCTTGGACTAGAATGAGCTCATCCGTTCTTCTAGTGACTCCTGGACTCACTCATGGTTCTGCACTTAGATGGCAGAGTGTCATCTGGGGGAGCTTGTGCTTGTTCTCTTGTGTTATCACACAAGGCTGAGGCTTGTCTCATGGAGGGTGAAAAGCCAGATGGAGAAGTTTCTTAAGTCCTGTGTTTAAAATTACAGAACATTGTCTCCACTGCCTTCTGTTGACTGAAACAAAATATTACCTTAAGTTAATTACAAACACAGGTTGAAAATATCCCTGACTTCTAGTCAGGGGACATCACAAATCACATGACAGGGCACATGACATGGAAAGAAAACAAATCACTTTTGGCTTAATGGATCATTATAATCAACTTGACCTGTGAAACATACAGCAATATGTGTCTTATGAAAATATGTTTCTTTCTGATCACAGGGGCAAGGTGGGGGGACCATTACACATTCTTTTCGCACACAAGTATCTGTTTCAAGAAGAAAAAATATTGTCTGTCTCTTAGGATTTGATTATCAAACTGTGATTAAAGATCATTGTGAAATGATAGTCGTTTCAAATTTGACTTACATTTCTCCATCAAGTTACCTTAGGCATTTTCGCTGAGGAACCAAACGTAGTAGAATTTCAGTTGTGCTGTTCCAAATGGCTTGTGCCTGTGTGGCAAATTCCCCCGCAAACGTGCGCTGTCTGTCTCCCCAAGGGATGCTCCTCCTTCTGTGAGTTTCTCCTAATTGGGCCAGTCACTGTATTAACATTAATTAGCTAATGCATCTTTCAGTTTCACTTCTCCGGGGGACAGATTCAGTTAGGGATGGGCAGGTAGGGAATTTAATTAATCTACCAATGAGTTATAGATTTCATGAGGTATTTTGGCCTCTTTCTTCTGCCTCTGTCTTTGTCTCTCTCTTTCTGCCTTGTTCTCTCTCTCTCTCTCCATATATATATATATGTGTGTGTGTGTGTGTGTGTGTCTGTATATATACATATATATGTACCTATATGCATATAGTTAGATTTTATATACTTCTATGCATATATTTATGTTTTTATACATATATGTATATACATACATGTAAATTTGAGCTGAACCACCTAAAGAACTTTTATTATGATGACAAAGAAACATGGTATCTACCTCTAAAACAATATAGGTCATAAATAACAGCATCATTGTATCTTTTGAGTAATTTTAAAGTGTGTCTTCTTAGTGGTAAAGCTTCTTTTTTCTGTTTTCATTTTGTTTACTTTGTTTCTTGTACTAAACTTTTGTGGTGGCGGCCCTCTTCTGTAGTCAATGTATCAATGGCTAGATATAGAAATACCTGCCACTTATGGCTTAAGAACAAAGGGCAACACTGTGCGGGAACGCCATTCGATAGAGCTAATCTCAAATGCAATTAACGCTCACATTCTTTATGTGCCCTGTTGTAGTCTTGTTGTCTAAAGAATTTATTGAAATAGATACATTTAATTAAATTCTTTTCAGCGCTTGAGCAAAGATACAATTTAAGGTGTGACATTCTACTTAAGGAAAAGAAAGAAAAGGTTGAGTAGCTGATTTTTTCCCCCGGTCTGTCCTCTTGTCTTAGGGATGGGTAAATTTCAGTTAGGAGAGAATATATGGAAACGAGTTTTTGTTTTTCAGCTTCTGTATGCACGGTCACACATCATGCTATGGCTCTAAAGTGTTTTTCAGTGATGCTGATGGGAAGTTTACAAAGCATGGACGGTTATGCCAAATAAGCAATGAATTTGCATGGAGCCTTAGGATGCTAAACTTCTCCCAACTCCTTCCTGAGGGATTCTTTTTCCTGTAACAATGAAGGGCTGTGAGTTTTCTCCACTACAGCACAATTGTCTGCTGCTGGGAGCTCAAGACTATGGTTTTCCATAGGCGTTGTTGTTTAGGTCCCTAACATGCACAGCCAATGGCAGACAGAGGTCCTAACATCGTCATTTCCTTACATGTAATATTTTTTCACGTGTTGTGTATTACATGGCACACATGGGCATAAGACAGACGCTCACAGAGTATTCATCCATGACTCATCTCAGCTCCTGGGATGCAGACAAGGGGGACAGTGAGTTTCCATCCAAGAGACTAAACAGATAACACACGCCCAGAAAGGGATGCTGGTGGCTCATCATCACCTAGTCTGTGAGAGACAACTATCCCGCTTCAAACATCAGTGTGCATTCGCATCGGGGCTGGGACCAGTTTTTACTCTGTAAATGTTAAAGAGAAGAGCAAACCTGTTGTCAGTGGGCATGGGAGGCTGCCTCCAGTTGTTCTCGTCTGCTGGGAGGTCAAGGTTCTGTTGTCCTAAAATAGAAAATAATTCGACAAGACATAGAGCGTGGCAGAAAAAAGACATAGAGTGTGGCAGAAACAGAAGCGGTTTATTAATAAGGAATATGTACAGCCAAGTGATGGAAGTGATGGGGGGGGGTTGTGACTCTCGGTGCGTCATCTGCACAGTGCCGGCTTCGCCCTGCGTTTCCCAGTCCAGCTCTCTGCAAACCGAGTGTTTCCTATGCTAACTGCACAGCTTCTGTTTAATGCTTTTGGACCTCAAAACTATTTCAGGTCTTCTGCTTTGTGGTAATGGAGGGTCTCTGGAAGAAAACACAACAAAGAGCTCGAAATTCGAATCAGAGGAGCGGGGTCTAACCCAGCGGAGTTACATTGCCTCATGTTTCCTAGCCTCAGCTTTCCCATCAACCATTTGGAGTTGTCACTCTAATTTGCAGTGCTGAGCAAATTGTCTGCATAGCAGATTATGAAGATGAGCTTCCTCGCAGACCAGGCTCCACCATTCTCTCTAATAGCCCTTGTATTTGTATTTAAGCTTCGACTTTCCCATTGAACGCAATGTTTGGGATAAGGCGTGGAGACACTGCTTGGGAAAACCATAGGATCCCATTCTAAGTGGGAGTAAGTGCAGGTTGCAAACAGCCAAGGCTATCATGTGTTAATATAGTTTTCACTGTCTTTTAAGAAATTATTCCTAGATGATTCCATACTTACACAATAGAATGTGATCATATCCAGCTTGCTCCATATTGCCCACATGAATGCCAGATCCTCCTCTTGATTTTATTAATAATCCACTAAAAATCAGTAAGTTTTGCCCAAGTGTGCACAGGCCTGGGCCTATCCACTGGAGCATACGTAGCCTCCCAGTGACTATCACCCCAGAGAAGAATACACATGGGCACTCCATAGCTGGGGTCAGGTTTTTATGGTAGACAAGGGAGAGAATAGCCAGGGGCATTTGGGGAGTCCGCCATCCCATCCCTCTCGCACAGAGGAAATTCAAGGAGAGGAGCAGACTGGAGATTGTTAGGGCTGTGGGAGCAGAGAAGACAGCAACCATGGTGGGAGAGTCCCGCCATTTGTAGGGGGTTAGAAAAACGAAAGGGCAGGTGAGGGGCCATCTGTGAACGAGTGTGGGGCTCTGATCTGCTGGGGCTGTAGAAGGAGATGCCCTTTCTAGAGGTTGGGGACCTGTAGGAGCCGATAAGAGTAACAGTTTTCCCTGGCAGACAGAAACCCAGCTTACAAGGTGTCTGAGGCACGCCGAGTGTTTGCTGGGTCAGAGTCCAGCCTGAACGGAGATCAGACTGCCATCTTGGGAATGTGGGACCTGACATCATGTAGATAATCCCAGCTGCAAGGAGTGTGTGTGGACATGTCACATCCGGAAGACAGCATTTCAGAGCACCACTCCTCCTAAGGAACACACGAACACGGGCAGAGCCTTACTTTCGGAAACACCCCTACCTCATGCACTTCTAAATCAATGCCTTCTTCAGTCCCATCTGCACAGAAACTGCAGCATCAGACATGCCGACCCCTCTGTCTAAAAGAGGAGGGAAAAATGATAATAGATGGAATTGTGCATGCCCACTGAAAACACAGAACACCCCGTGGCCATAAAGCAAAAAAGACAGGTGGGTAGCAGGGTAGCCAGTGGCCTTGTTCCTTTATTCTTTCTCATCAGTGTTCAAGGATACTGCACGCTGCATTCGACAAAAAGGGTTCACTCTGCAATTACAAAAACCTGTTATCATCCCTTCTACAAAGCAAACGCATCCCCATTCTGTCTGATATTAAAAAGAAGCATGAACAAAGAGGTAGCCAACGTAGTTTCCTTTCTGTCACCAGGACAGACACTACAACCAGCAGCAGCCGAGAGAGGCCTAATACTTCCAGGTCACACAGTCCGTCACTAAGAGAAGTCAGGGATTCCGGCGGGATCTCACGGCGAAACCTCTTGAAGTGCTGTTGGCTGGCTTTCTCACTGGCGGCTGAATTTACCTTGTAGACCCCTCCTGGCCAAGGTTGGTGCCAGAACCTCTCATTTCCATCATCAGCCAAGACAGTCTCATGGCAAACGTGGCCACAGACCAGTTGTCCCTACGCATTGTTCAGTCGAGGGTCCATCTTCTCTGGACCTGTGCATTGTGTCAAAATAAAAACTAACCAACACCATCGTTAAGAACACGGGCTTGGTCCTCGTTCAACGTTAGGTCTCATCTTGGCTCTGCTCTCAGCTCCTTGACCATCCCAACACAAATGATATAATCTATCAGTTGCTTCGTTTCCTCAAGATAATGGACAGAATCAAATGTAGGCAGGGGTGTTCTGTGGAAACAGAAGTGCAATGTGCTGGCGTTGGGCACCACAGCGCATAGCGGATAGACGCAGCTACCCATGGCCACTATTTAAATCCGGGATGGTATTTCCGTCTCACTCTGAAATTGAAACACAATCGTGGGATAATGGCCGTCTATTGAATTTTGACTCTGATTTGGATTCTATCAGAGAACATGGAGTAGACATGAAATTCTCTTATTTCAGGCTGCAGAGATCGCTGAAGCTGCTTCACAAATGGGTCTCCCGTGTACTGAAACTGCTTGATAAGATCAAGTAACCCTTCCGACCAGCAGGGCCTTTTCTCCTCCGATAAAATGAGAAACGTGGTGCATTTTCAGGGAAGCAGCAAGGCTGACAGATGACTTAAAAGATAGGAAGTCGGTTCCGCTCCTTAACTTCCCACAACCCAAATCAAACTCTCCATTCAGACCGTGCCCAGTGCCCACTGTAGATAAATAACAGAGAAGCAGCTGCTTCGGGCTGAATCTTTCATGAGATAGAAGAGATGAAGACGACAGAATTTGTTTGGGCCTATCAAGACAACATTTTCTGTTTTGTTACAGAGGTAAGGAGAGTCCCAACTCACTGGCTATTCTGCAACCGAGCCCCAAGCTCGCCTCTAATACCAGCGTAGATGTGCTGGTTAAACTGCTTTTTTACAGACTCTACAACTCTTTCTCTGTGATGTGGGCCTTGGGAAAGTTGTGTCCTTTTTTTATGACCCTCCTTTACCCCCAGGCTTCCGCACCTGCTGCAGCCCTTGGTACCAGCAGAGCTTGGCAGAAGCTCTCCATTTAGAAGCCTCTGTGCCAGAGGCAAAAGGCTTCCCTGAGAGACCTTTAGTGTCCTAACCTTTACAGCAGGGGCTCTTAAATGTGAATTTGCATAAGAATCACCGCAGGGGATCCTCATTAAAAATTCAGGTTCCACTGCCTCTCTTGGCCCAGTCCAAGTCCTTAGGTTTGAGGCGATTTCCAGACTTCACATTTTCTAAGCTATCCACCTCATTGTGGTCACTACGGGAGACAGCTGAGACTCCTACCTAATGCCATTTTATGAGATGTGTGATTATAGAAGTGTGTGTGTGTGTGTGTGTGTGTGTGTGTGTGTGTGTGGCCCCTAAAGGGATTCACACGTGTTATCGCGTATCAGAAGCAGTACCACATGCTTGTGTTCTTCAGCATCTTTACTTAGCATGTTCAGGAGCAATGGGGTGAAAAACCAAGAGACAATAATGAATAAAAATAAAGTTACCCGCCGAAGAGCTTGCTGCTTTGTAAGTGGTGGTAGAAGCGATAGAGAGAGAATGACGACTTGGGCGTTAGAACATTAATGATTATGTTTTCCTCGTTTGCACATGGACACAAGAACTTAGCAACTCTCCGGAGCCTTACCCCAGAGTGCGGGTACGTGGGAGGCACCAGTACTGGTTTTCTGTTTTCTGCAGAAACATGTTGTCTCTGCGCATCCTTTTCCTGCATCTGACTGGCTTTGTCCACACTGATCCCATACTTTCCTCGTAGTGTATGACCTCACTCTGAAACACCAGAGTAGATTTCGGAACGTAATTTCCAGTATCAATGGAAGGCAACACAGAGCCAGTACTCTCTGCTGTTAGATCTCCTAACGATGGGGTGGATTCGGCAAACGAAGAACGTTCTGTATCGTTCTAGAAATAAAGAAGAAATAAGTCTAGAAATAAGACTAACTCTTAGGAAGGCTCAGGGCCAAGAAAACACCACCATCCTCGTGTTATTCCAAACCCTTGTCAACTCGAACATGTGAAGACTACCACTCGCCATCACCAGGTCATTGTGACATCCTCACACCTGCAGGCCACAGGCTCTGCTCATTTCTGCTCCCCATTACCCACTCTTCTTTCTCTTCACTCCTGCCACTCTCTTTTCCCACTTCCAAAACAATAATCCATAATTTGAGACAAATCATACAGTATTTCTCTTCCCAAGTCTGACTTACTTGAATACCATGACAATCTCCAGTCCTACATTTTTCAAATGAAATACCTTGTCATTTTTAAGTCCTTTTTAAATTTTATTTTTTTATTTGTGTGTCCGAGTTTGTGTGTGCCGTATGCATGTTGGTGCATACATAGTCCAAGGGCATCAGATCCCCCCAGGAATGGGATGGCTGACAGTTATGAGCCACCTGACATGGGCAACAGAAACCAAACCTGCAAGAGCAGTAAGCATTCTTAACCATAACCCTCTTCCTAGCCCAGATTCTCTGTTCTTCTTTATGTCTGGATAAAACTCCATTGTGTACATAAACTAAGTTTTCTCTGCCATCCAGCTGTTGGTGGACCCCCAGACTGGGCTCAGTATCTTAGCTATTGTGACACGGATGCACAGAGAGTCTGACCTGGATTCACTTACGTCTGTACACAGCTCTGTTCCAGCTGGGTTCTGTGGTTATTCCGTTCTTGGGTTTGTGAGGAACCTCCTGATCACTAAGCACTGGAATAATTTACCTCCCACCAACAGTTATCATGGTTCCTCGCCCCAGGCTTCCCCAACATTTGTTCTTTGTTGTTTTAATGCTACCCTCTATGAGGTAAAAACGGAAACTTAACATCCTTGTGATCTGCGTGTCCCTGAGGGTTAAGGATGTGGAGCGGGTTTTTTCTTCATACGTATCTACATGTTTGACCCTCCACATGTTTGCTTTTGAGAACTCTTTGTTTAATTCATTTGCCCATTTATTGATTGGATGATTTGCTCCTACGTTTTAACAATATTTATATATTCTATATGTTAGACCCTTGTCTGATATGTAGTTGGCAGAATTGCTTTGTTAATTCAGTTGTGTGAACTGTCTCTTTGCTGTGTCCTTTTCTGAAGGGAAACAGTTTAATGCGTGCAATCCCACTGGTCAGTTTTTGGAATAGTCCCTTGGCTTATTCAGTCCTTTGCAGAAGGCTGTGTCTGTCTTCGTCTTGACATATTTACTCTAGTGTTTTCTGGCTCTCTCATCTAGGGTCTTGTTTCACTGAGACTTGATTTTTGAGCGGGGTGAGAGGTGAGGATCTAGCAGCACTCTTCCACAGATGGAGGTGCAGGGTTTGGGCACCATTTGTAGAAGAGACTGTCTTTTCTACAGTGTATGTTGTTGGCACCTTTGGGGGTGGAGGAACAGGTGGCTTTCCTTGCGTGGGTTTCTTTCTGGGTCTTCTCTTTCTTTGGTGCATGTGTGTTTCTATGCTGGCAGCCTAGTGGCTTTCTTCTGTGACATGTTGATATCTGAAATGAACGCCGTGATACTTCTGATGCTCTTCCTGCTGTATGACAGTTTGGATAATGGGAGAATTCTTACCTGTGTTTTAGTTTAAGGAGCTTTTTTGCTTGGTTTTGGTTATGTTTTGCTCTATTTCCTATTTTCTGTGGTATGACATTATCCCTAAAGAACGCTTAGAGAATGACTCTGATCGCCGTCATTTTAACTTCTCCTTGCCTGCCCCGATGCCCCAAGACTAGGAGGATCCTCCGTACTGGGGAAGCAGGCCCTATCAGACTCCTCCAGGAGTGAGGGACATTCCAGATTGGTATCTTAACGGTCTACATCTTCATGTTCAACAGCTATCACATAATTACACTGTGACACAAAGCCAAGAAATAGCTAGTAGAGAGAGGTTTTAAACCCTTCTCTTTTGTTATCTGTGCCTTAAGACTCTGGCTGAACGTTCCAACTCCTTCTGAAAATCACCAGTGATACAGCTGTCCTCAGCCCTCGGCTCAGGCTCATTGTTACTGTCACCTACCCTCAACTCGGGCCACAGCTCCCATCTTCCACCACGTTAAGACAAAGTCCCTCTAGTTGACGAGTCTCCTGTGCCAACTACACTAGGAATCTCTCACAGTGATACAAATTTAGGGTGCTTAAAAAAAAAAGGTGGTGTTTTTCTTATTCACACTGGGATCCCCAAAATCTCATTTTTAAAAATCTCATTTAAAAAAAAATTTTAAAAATTGCAACACAATGAAGTTATTGGTCCTTGGCTATTTTGTGTAGAGAAGTGGAAGAAGTAAGTTTGTGTCTGTCCATCAGTATCTGCTGGCCTTTAACCCTGCTCTGTAGCTTATACAGCCGTACGTAAGCTCAGAAACCATCCCCTTCTATCTGAGCATTATAAACACCTCCACCCACTGATAGAAATTCTACTGTACTGTGATAGTACAGAGACAGACAGGTGCTCCATTGCCAACGGCACCCATGCATTAGACGCACTTCTACAAGTCTGATACTATTTTGCAAACTTCACAGAATAGAACATTGGATCTCACCAAAGATAATTTGCCTGTGGTCACACAGATACAGCTTTCACGTGGCTTGGGAAACAAAGTCTGTGTGTGTGTGTGTGTGTGTGTGTGTGTGTGTGTGTGTGTGTGTGTGTGTACTTGTTACTTTCCTGTTTCCCCAAGCTGTTCCTTCCTTCCTGTGCATCACCATGCTGACGATAATGAGCCTGTCTTGATTGAATGTCTACTACAACTATGGCCTCCCACGCAGTATCAGACAGAGCTCCACCACTGTAACACCAGGACCTGTCATCATTTCATATGAGACAAAACATGAGCTCAGAAGTCTTGGGGGGGGGGGGAAATGGTCATGCTGAAAAGCAGCAGAAGCAAAATGCAAACCTAGGCACGATCCATCCTTCTTCCTCATGGCTTCTGTATTTGTAGAACTGCAAAGTCAGCTACAATGCACCCGGCATCCCACCATCCCGTTGTTAATAAATATGCCCAGACGGGTAAAGCTTTCACTCACCAGGCACAAGGGGTTCTAGAAGAGGTAGAACAAAGCGGCACTGTGCCTATGACAGTTCTCAGATCCTCAACAATTATCCTTTCTGCCTTCCCGTCCGTGCTGTTACAATGGAGTCTAGTACTCTCAGGTGCAAGATGGCTATGAGATCTGGAGAAAATACATATATTAGATACACTTTCATGAGTATGATTCGTAGTGCTGTTGAGTAACAGTGCAATCTGGACAAATATTATACATGTGTGTATGTATATATGTATGTATATATCCTACAGTATTATCTACTTAATAATGTATACATGAGAATAGAATAGGCTATAGCTATATACATAAATGTTGTAGGCAAAGACTGTGCATACATGTCTGATGTTTATGGAGGCACAGAAGGCAGGGCTATGATGTATATGATGAATGATGGAGACACTGGGAGCAGAGAACTACCGGAACCTAAGCCTGAACCTCCTGACACCATTACGCCATTGTTTTGTTCACTCGTCAGTAACCTGGTGTTGACCGTGATCTTACAGAACATGCGACACACATGTGATTACAGTCAACTGCATTTCCTTCTAGTGCCTTCATCTCTCTACTACCCACATCTAGACCCTCCCCATAGTCCATAAATTCACAATGCCTTACGCGATACACCTTTGATGAGTATTCACATTTCCCACAAGTGATAGACCCCTTCTCCCCAACTATCCTACTTCCTTGCCACCGCCATTCATCCGAGCTTGACACCAGCTCTTCTCTCTGCAGTCTCACCGAGACAGCCAATAGATTCTCACCATCATCATGAGAGAAAGGCAACCAGTGCAGCACACAGTAGAGCATACTCATCAAATATTTACTTCAATTGATTTGGCTTAGAGCAAGTTCATATACATAAGTAATTTGTACTTAGTGAGAGTCGGGTTCTGAAATGAACATGGGAAATGTGGGGCACGGTGAAGCATCTGGAGCTCCTTTCTCAGCATACCCACCCAGTGACTGAGTTCACATTCAAGTGCAGAAAGACAGGCATTGTGCACACACACACACCACCTCACTGTGTAACAGTGTTTCATCCACACCAGGAACCTCCTGCAGCTTAGCCCTTTCTCTTCATGATGTCGCCTCTCTTCTACAAACTTCTCCAGTGACAGAAACAAGGCCTGAGTCGGCAAGAGCGATACTTCCCATCTTGCAGGGGGGTACACTAATAATAAATAAATAACAGGGAGCCCGCAGCATTTTGCGTCCCATGACTTCGCACCCACGCGTTTGCTTGAAAAGCCCATGATGCACTGGCTCTTTTCCAGCCTCGGAGCAAACAGAAGCTGACGCAGACTGGAAATCCAGGGGCACGAGCTCAAGCCCGGAATTGGCCACACACGGAGAGCTCTAAGCAATCCACGCTACCTCTCCAGATCCCAACCATTTCCTTCGTGATCTCCTTCGTGAAATGTGGAGTTGTCCACATGTCTGCCTCCAAAGATGGAGAGAAGAGCCTTGTTTAGAGGGTGTCTGTGCTTCACAATCATCACCCGCTGCGTTATCTCCTCGACGTCCACAGTCCCCGTTGTCAGCGACATGCAACGACCACCACTCTGAGGGCGCTCTTCCAAACTGAGAGTTACTGCGTGAATCCTTGTCCTGGACACAGAAATCGCGAGTGTGGGCCTGGGGACGTGGCTCCGCAGGTAGAAGTGCTTGCTGGGAAATCATGAGGACCTAAGTTCACATGCACAGCCTTCATAGCCCTCTGGCCTGGCAGCTAGCTTGCAAGCCCAACACGGTGGAGAGCAGAGACAGGGGAATTGCCAGGTTTACCGGCAGCCGGCCTAGTTTTGGCCTCAGTGGAAGATCTTGTCTCAGGTCAATGAGGTGACGAGCGATCAAGCAGGACCTTCCACCTTCTCCTCTGGCCTCTGTGTGAGCATACAGGCCTGTGTGTACGCCAGTGTGTGCATGTAAGGCACACACATGCACGTGTGCGCAAACACAAGTAAGATAAACATAAAATAAGAAACCTATGGTTTAGAAACAACAGGGGGAAGAAAAAACATTTTAGGACCAGATAGTGGGTCATACCTACAACCCAAGGCTTCTGGAAGCTGAGGCAGCAGGGTTGACACAAATTCAAAGCCAGCTTGGGCCACAATAGAAAACCTGTCTCAAATAAAACAAATTTAGTGCGTGATACTTCACAAGAAAGAAAAAAAAAAGACGATAAAGGAATTAGGCCCAAACATATTTTTGCCTACTTTAAATTAAATGGGTCATCGGCTGACTCTAAATCTCAAGTCAGGATCTCCTCTTTAGGACATATGTTCTCGTGTCAGGATTTAGTCTAAATTATACAAGTTACTCTTAGAGCCTCTGGCGAACCTAAATTAATAGGTCAACAAAGACCTCCCTGCTGTAGCGAAAGTTGGAATCTCCACGTCTAATGCAATCATTTTTTTCCTCTTAAGAAGGTTTTATTCCTTCATTCTCGGAGGACTTGGTGCTGCAGGAGGAGCAGTACAGCTCTGAGATCTTGGTCGCTTATCTGCATAAAGGTTTGCATTCCCTCAGGCCTCACACCCCCACCCCCCACCCCCTTGTCGTGTTTTGCTACCTTCATTCACATGTCACCGGAACCCAGGTTGGTGGTAAATACTGCCAGGGTCTTGAACATTGCACGTCACTAAGGTAGGTGAGGAAGGCTCCTGGAAAATGTTACCAGCCATTAATGGCTCTGGCTGGAGCTGCCTCACAGCCGTTGCCTCCCAGACCCTCAGTGGCCAACTGTAAGAATCCAAGAAACGCGGGGTGAAGCAAGACTGGAAGTGGGGGAGCTAGGAGGTGTCACAGGGGGCATGTAGCATGGAAAGAGTCCTGTGGGGTTATGTGGCAGTTTAACTCCTTGTGTTCCACGGTCCGAGGTTAACAGAAAAGCAGAGGGGAATGGGGTCCAAGTGGGCTGGTTCTGTTCTTCCGGGACGCTGTTGTGTTTATGATCCACACCTGTAGGGGTACAGTGATGATTAATGAAGAACCTGGTGAAGCCATTTGCAATTGGGTGACACCGCTGTGTTCCTAAAATGCTTCTCATGCTTGGAACATGTTAATTTTTTTCACTAATTATGTCGTAGCATATTGAAACCTTACGAAAGAGAAAATGTTTTGTTTTTTGGTTTTTGTTTTCATACTGAGAGCCTCCTTTGAAAAGCTAGCTTTCTGGAAACAGGGGCCTTTACATGAGACATTTTTGTCCTTAGCTCTCATGACAGGCAAGCTAGAATGAGGCCAGACGAGCCTGCTCCAGCCCTGGTATCTGAACGGTGTAGACAGCCTGTTTCCCAAGAGCTGTGAATACCCCCGAGGGAAGCATCCTGAGAGCTGAAAGAAGCTTTTATATGTGTCGTGCGTGTACATGAAGGCCTAGGAATATTCCTCACTCCCGGGCAGCTTGGTGGCAGGAAGCCATCAGAGTTCAGGTGGGGTCTGCAGGGAACCTTCTCCAACACACAGACATTCTCTTGGGTTTTCACTGAAAGCGTCTAGACAGAGAAGTTAAAAGGGGAGTGTTTGAAAATGCAGTTACCGAGTTTGGGAGCAGCGAGCAGGCAGCTAGGAACGCCGGCAGAAGGAGGCACTTACGACTGACTAATCTGCAGAAAAGGAGCCCCCGCTCCCAAAGTGTTTCCCTGCTGTATTGCCGGAATGCGAAAGTCTAAATATGGTAATGCGGAGCACGGTTGGATCTGGTGGGAAACGAAATATGCTTTATTTTGCAATGCCACAGAAGGGAAAACATTTTGGCAGTTAGACGAGAGTCTAGGAGAATGAAGAGGCACGCTAACACCAGTTAGAATTACTCTTACAGAATTACCTTCATCCCAAACACAGGATATACTTAATATACTGTTATACAACATCCTTTTAATTACACTTTTCATTAACTTTTCCTAATTGTTTCTAAGTATTATTTGCCTTTGGTGGAATAATCTTATTTTTATGATCTCAGAGAAAGTAGACAGGGGGATAATGACTCCAGGTATAAGCTAGCTCTGTGGGGGTTCGTTTTCCAACACACAGAACCCTGATTATCAAAGACTGTTGTATGTAGAAACAGCCTGGGAATATTTGTTGGTATTTCTTTCAGTGTTGCCGTTCAACCCTAAATGTCTTAATTCCCATTTTACAGTTGCTCCGTGAAGCGTAATAGCCACTTGAAGCCCATAGCTAGAGAAACTACAGAAGCCAAGGAGGAGTTTAATTACAAACTCCACTTCAGCAAAATTGCTGGCAGCAGGAGGACGGCTGTGCAAGGATTGAGGTTCAGATGTGGCAGTGAGAGACGAACATTTGCAGCCCGGCTCAGGGGTCCACTTTGAGAAAGGCAGCCTCCTCACGGCTGACCGCTGGATCCCGGGGGAGCTTGCGGTTACGCTGTCCCGTGAGAAAGCAGCGGTTACAGATAGTGCCGATGCCCATGAGGCTACAGAAGTGAATGAGAAGGTGATGTAACCCATTGAAGAGGAGAGTGACCCTTGAGCCCAGTTCACCTGAAAACCAACCATTTGAGTGACGGTCCTAGGGACTAGACAGCATCACTGTCACGGTGCCCACGGCAACAGAGCTTCTAAGATCTTTAGGGTGGAATAAATGGCGCCCAAGTCACTACCCCAGGGAGATGCCTAGACAGCCAGGGAAGAGACTGACAAAGAGCTCTGGCTCTGGAGTGGGCAGGGGTCAGGAGCTAGAAGACTCTGGGCGTCTGTCTCATCAGTGGTAAAACTGCCTTGCATTTTCCGCTGGAGTCACTGGGAGGGATTGGAGACGTTACTGGCTCTAAAGGCTGAGAACACTCACGGCCTCAATCTACTGACCTAGAAAGAAAAACCCTTAGAACTGACGTCCCTTACCTTATACATCTCACCCCCAGCCCGGGACTTCTTCTAGTGCCTTCAGGAATTTCCCACAAAGAAGTGGCGGCAGAGCAGATAGTACCGAAACCACGTGAGGAGTCTACCCACCATGGCTAGCTGGCCTTGGGATGATAGAGCCGCTCTTTGACCATGAACGGTCCCATAGTTGATTCCTGAATTCCTGTGGGCCAGGAAGACTCTTTCCATTACACCCTCAATTCCTCGGACAATACCTGGATCCATTGTTCCCCCAAGCTCTTGCTTTTCTCTTGTTCCACATAGAGGGGAATCCACACAGAACCACGGGCTTGTCAGGGTCTGAAACTCAATCCTTGCATTGGCAACGGCGGCTCTGGAGCCAGTGGTCAGCCTCAGCTCCGAGAACTGGTGACAGAATTCCAGACAACCAGATACCATGTCTTAAATTGCCCACCGTAGAGATTAGGATATCAGTTCAGAGTGCACAGATTTCTATTAAACATGGACTCCTTTTATGAGTCATCGGCATGGCATACCCTGTAATAGCAAAGCCCATTTAGTCCTCATAATAAAACAACAAGAGTGGCATTATTATTATCCCTTCAGTTCAGCTAAGGAAGCTGAAGCCAGACAGGGCCGAAGGGTAAGGGAGAAACATATGTGAAGATCCTATGATAACCGAGAGACACCTTTAAAAGAATGTATGGCAACAAGCCATGTCCCCATAGCTATGTTGTTACCGGAACCATGACTGAAAGTCTCCATGTTGAACGCCAGGGCCCAGAACACAGTTCAGCATGTACTAGGAATCTGGGAAATTTTCACGGATTTGTTGAGTAAGTAAATGATAAGGATTTCCATGCACGCATCTGTCTGCGGATCCAGTAAGACCCCTCCAGGGATCCTCAGCACGGTGACAACCAACCCCAAAGAGTGTTTGCTGAGACAGCTCACTGCCACAGAGACAAGGAGAATCCAGCAATAAAGAAAAGTAAAGCTCGTTGTCTTGCTCTTGGTCACTGATCATGGCATCTTGCTTCTGCAGACACACGTTCAGAGACGTTTGGTGGCATGTGTCATTGCCACATGGACAAACTATAAGACTACAGAAGGCACCCAAAATGCTTTTATCTTCTGATTAATTTTCTATAAAAATGTTTCAGCCCACCACCAACGTACAAAGGGCAGCTTAATAGGCATACGGTTATTAAAAATTAATCCCAAATGCAGTTATCCGAGGTTTTTCCTTAGTTTACTGTTATTAAAAATGCACATAGATTGTGTGAAGTATTTTCAGCCCGCAGCAGATCACAGAGAGCAGTTTCCTTTATCACCTAAGGCAGAGCTAAGCAACGGGACAGCACAGGCTGTTTCTCTGAGACCAGCGTTCTTAATCTTGGGGTCAGAGAAATAAATGTCAAAAGACATAGTACTTTTTACTTATAAAGCAAAATGCAGACAAAGTGGTCTGTATATGAACGCAGAGTTAATGCAGAAAATAGAGCATCTTCTTTAATGGTTTCTGGCAGGACAATTTGGTTTCATAACATCTTACAGTGAAGTTTCAAAAATTGTGTCTTGCTGACCTAAAAAAAAAAAAAAAAAAAAGCTATATAAGAAAGATTTCAAGGGCCAAACGGCCACTCAGTCTCTACACTAAAAGTGCTGGGCCTATTGGGAAGGAAAGGGCCTTTTTTTTTTATTAGCTTTGGTGGATAACTAACAGTTGAGAACAACCACAGAATCGGTATTTTTCTAGTGAGCAAAGATCCCTGTGGCAGACTACTGCATTTCTTACGAAGCTGGAACCATGGCCTGCTTCAAACCTGCTGCTCACGGTCTGACTAGCCCATTCAGCCCTACAAATACTTCTTTCATGAGACTTTGTTTAGCTGTTCTCACTTGAAGTTTACACAGGAACCGATAGTACTCCCGGCTATTCGCTGTCTCCATTCGCACATTCCCCCCTCAGCAAAGAGACTGCCCTCCCCATGCCACGGCACACACGACACACACCAGGCTTGGCCTGGTCTCTGCCACCCACAGACCGCGCGGACGAGAGCATTCACCGGCCTGCTTAGAGGGCTTGTTTGCTATAGAGCCTTAGAGGAGTCTTTCAATAGCGGAAGTGCGCGCTCTTGCCAAAATAAATCTCTCACCTTCAGAAGCTTTTCTTGTTTGTTTGATTTTTGTCAAGGACTGGTGACGTCGACACCTCATCTAGAGGCCAGTATCGCTAGGTCTGTAGCTGCCCTAGTTTTTCCTTCCTCTATCTCTCTGGTAATTAAAACCAAGTGTGAAGAACTAATGCTTCCAATTCGGCCACAGTACGTTTCTTTTCGATTCTGTAATGCCCCATAAATTTGCATTAATGATCACCTGCTCCTGGAGCCTCACAAATGCGGGACTGGAAGAACATCCCTGTGTTTTATGGGTCTCGAGTACCGGGGTCTGGGCCAAGGTGGACGCCTTAGGGAAATAGACCTCCAATGACTGACTGGTTGTTACAGATCCTGGCTGAAGGGAGCAGTAGGAACAAGCGTTAATACCTGTCCTGGGAGGTTCAGTTACGGTCAATGGGAAAAAGCCCGTTTTCAGTCCTATAGGAATTCGCGATAATTCAGGTCTCATGACTTTTCGTAGTGTCAGGAAATACAGAAATGGCTTGTGTAGGAGGTCAGACTGGTCGAATTTATATTTCCTTTCAATGTTCTATAAGAAGTAGCTGTGCTCCATGCTCTACCCTGTCCCTGACATCTTAAAAACTCAAAGCGGTCATGAGTATTGGCGGGCCAGGCTCTATGATGGAATCTTGGCTGATGGAAACAGTTACGTCATACCCAGAAGTAAGGAAATAACAAGGTTTGCGATTCAGGTGCCATTAACCTGATGGTCAGATAAGCAAATGATCGGCTTTTGCTTTCTCTTTCCTGCTCACTCACTGTCCTGGGTAGGGATCCTTGAACAGGGGATGGGTGCTTTGGGGGAGGGGGTGTGAAGCACCAGCATTCCCAATATGATAGAGGGTCAGGCTCGGCTGGGTTGTGCGTGGGGTCTGTGTGTGTGGAAGGAATGGGGCCGTATGAGGGATGGGGCTCAACCCTGTGAGACGGATGTGACATTACTTTCCCAAATAGGAAACCTGAGGCTCGAAGTCAAATAGCAAATAGATAAACCAGGGATTTTTTTAAAAAAAAATTTTATTGGGCTGGAGAGATGGCTCAGAGGTTAAGAGCACTGACTGCTCTTCCAAAGGTCCTGAGTTCAATTCCCAGCAACCACGTGGTGGCTCACAACCATCTGTAAGGAGATCTGGTGCCCTCTTCTGGCATGCAAGCATACATGGAAGGAAT
>JAQHUG010000028.1:7906429-7919869 GCA_028555095.1 Dicrostonyx torquatus
TTCTATTTAGGAAGTGGTTCCCTGTGCCAGTGCGTTCAAGTGTTCTTCCTACTTTCTCTTCTATAAGGTTCAGTGTGGCTGGCTTTATGTTGAGATCTTTGATCCATTTGGACTTGAGTTTTGTGCATGGTGATAGATATGGGTCTATATTCATTCTTCTACATGTTGATATCCAGTTATGCCAGCATCACTTGTTAAATATGCTTGCTTTTTTCCATTTGATATTTTTTTTCTTTTTTTATCAAAGATCAGGTGTTCGAAGATGTGTGAATTGATATCCGGGTCTTCTATTCGGTTCCATTGGTCTTCCTGTCTGTTCTTATGCCAATACTAGGCTGTTTTCAATACTGTAGCTCTGTAGTAGAGTTTGAAGTCAGGGATTGTGATGCCTCCAGAAGCTCTTTTATTGTACAGGATTGTTTTGGCTATCCTAGGTTTTTTTGCTTTTCCATATGAAGTTGAGTACTGTTCTTCCGAGGTCTTTGAAGAATAGAAAAGCCAGTTTAAGTATTAGCTACAGTGCTCATTCTTCTGAAACATACATCTAAAACACCACCATACAGACTCGGCAGCTTTCATGCTTTCTGGGGACATTAATTTTATTGTCTCTTTTTGCAACAACACTGTGGCATGAATAGACACAGAGCAACCCCAGAGCCAGATGCCAGGTAAACACCAGGGAAAAAAATTAGTTTTCTTTACATACTACTCAAACTAAAAATTAGTTTGCATCATGGAAAATGTGTGTTGTTGGACAATAAGGAGTATTCTTTCTGTTTTTTTTTTGTGCCATTGACATAAATGATACAAAGTACACTACAATAACAAAATGTAAAAACACTTGTGACTCGCAAATGTCGATGTAGCTTAGACATCTTTGAATAAATTCTTGGTCCCAAACTTGAATCATAGATCACGGAATCGAAACTGGTATTGACCTAGTGATGTTCCTATTCAGACGTTCCTGGAAAGTTCATTTCTCTTCCAGGTTATCAACTGGAGGTGCTAAACGTTGTGGATAAAATATGGGTGTGGTGGGAGTAAAATATGCAAATTAAAAGGCAACACATTTTATAACATGGAGGATATGATGCTAATCTCAAAGAGGAATCACACATCAGGTACCTAAAAGACCCTAATGGAAAGAGAGTGGATTGCCTTTGAGCAGAAGATGAAAGAGGGCAATGGGTTCTTTAGTTCATACAGCATTTCAGTATGATGAACGTTTCTCCAGATCAGCCATCCAATATTCATAGGGTCACCAATGCCACGCCTCACATTCAAAATTGGTAGGGGCAAGAATGTAGGTCAGGTGTTTTGTTTTCGGCACGAAATTTCAAAAATTAAAGACAGCATGACCTTTGCTGAGGATGACTGGGCACACCCACTGAGAACCATGTTCAACTCGAGACCACGGAGTCAGCTGGAAAGCTCCGCACTCCAGCGGTGCTCCGTTCCCAGGACCGTTTCGCCCCCTCACATCAGCGGAATCAGTCAGCGAAGCCAGTTCCCACAGTCTCCCACACCCGGGAAGACACTCTGGACACTGGTCTCACCAGCGTCTCCCACACCCGGGAAGACACTCTGGACCCGTCTCACCAGCGCCCTCTAGGGAAGCTCTGTGCTTCTTGGGGTTCAGCTGAATGCGTAGCCTCTTCACCGACTGCGTTAGAGCTGATTGGTCTGTAAAGATGCAGGGAAACAATAATTGGCCTCATTCCCTGAAGTCATGGGGGGATACTATGGAGAAGCGTTCACTCCTTTTAGAATTTCAGATTAGCGTATGAACAGCTATTGGCTGATTCTTCTCCTCCCCTTCTTTTTCTGAGACAGGGTCTCACTCTGCTAGCCTGGTCTTGAACTCACAGAGGTCTGTCTGCCTCTGCTGCAACCTGCTAAGATCCAAGGTGTGCACCACCACACCGGGCTCCTGTTGACCCTTTGCCTTCATTTGCATTTCTTTTTCTGGGACCCCAAGACTCAAAGTCGGATTTCCATATTCAGCTCTCTGGAAATTTCCATACCGCGACCTATTTCCTTGTTCATATTTGGAAATCCCTTCAAGCCTGACCACAGTGGGACCCACAGAAAACGTCATCTTAGTGTGTTAGTGGAATACCATCACATGACAAAACAAGGCTGTTGGATTCGTGGAGGAATTGAGATGCTAAGATTAGAATCTATTGGGATCAAGAGACATTCCCGAGGTCACTTTTCCAATGTCTTCCTTGGGGGAGGGGAGCAGGGAAACTGAGATTCTCTGGAAGCTCCTTTTGTCCAGTATTAATAGCAACTGAAGACTGGGCAGTCAGTGTTTCCTCCCCAACTGTGAAAATCCCTGTTTCTTATTAAACCATTAGCTTAGCATAAAATTGTTTTTTTGGTTCCTGTTTATGGGTGAGTTTAATAACTGCTATCTTCAGTAATAAGAGACATAATAATGTTTATCTTTTTATTTCCTTTGAGAATCTTAGACGATACTTTATCACTAATTGAAGAATCCTCTGAGTCACCCTATTAAATAAATATTATTAACCCCATTTATAAAGGAAATGAAATTCCGAGCGATTTGGGAACACAAAAACACCATGCCCCCAGTTAATGATAACAGTGGACATTCTATAATCCTGCTATCAGCAGGGACACTGCTGTTTCCACCCCAAGTATTTTAGTCCCTGAACGAAAACAAACTCAACAGGTTGGCGTTGAGCTGTCTCTCTCTGTGAGGAATGTGTGAAGAGCTGCAGAATCAAGTGTTAAAGGCAGAAAGTGCCCAGGTCTGTAAGATAATGCCTCTTCTCAGACAGTGTGTTGAAAACAGTTGGTAGAGACAGACACGGACATAATCTCCTGAAAGGGTAAAATGTTGGCTCCAATTCTTATTATAAAAGAAGCGATGTGAAAGTTGAAGGTTAGTAAAACCAAATCAAGATGAGAGTCATGAAAAATCTTCAAGATGAAAGTAGTTTTGAGCTGGTTTCCATAGAGGTAGAAAATATTGCAGAGATAATAGCTGAAAGAAAAATTACATATTTATTCACTCTGCAGATACTTTCCAAGCACACGAGCAGAGGTCTCTTCTAATCTCAGAGGCAGATAAAGCGAGATGGCAGAGGAAGGCGATGTGGAGACAGGCTTATCTGACATCTCCAGCATTGGATTCCTCTCCCTCGAATCTGCAAAGAAAAGCAGAGGGTCCTTTTCCCTGGTGTTTGGGGCTGGAAGCAGCCTCAGGCATTGAAACTAGTGAAGAATGAAATGTAACAAAAAAAAGTAGCAAACGTTTTGTTCACAGGCTTTGAAGGACATGGGTCAAAGCCAAATTCTCCAAGAGAGATCAGTGGGCGGGAGGTTCAAAGGAGAGGTACCCAGTATGGGCATGGGCAGTTTCAACACTCAGAAGGTCGGTGCAGGAATACAATGGGTTCAAGGCCAGCTCAGGCTGCATAGTGCGTCCAAAGACAAGTAGAAAACCTCTATCTCACATATGTAAATACAGGGCCAAACAACGAGTTCCAAGAGGTGGTCCCTGGCTTTGCCACTTCAGTGATGGGCTGAGTGGTGGCTTCGTTATTAGCAGTGAAGGGGGCAGGGCAGAGGAATAAACAGAAGAATATGACCATGGAGAAGATTAAATGCTGGAATGCAGAGTACTAGTAAAGGTTTGTTGGGGCGGGGTAGATGACTCCTCAGTTAAGAGTGTTTCCCAATGGGCCATACGATCCTCATTCAGTTCCCAGTACCCAGGTCAGGGGTCTCAATACCGCCTGTAACTCCAGCCTCAGGGAGTCGCCCTCTGCTGGCATCCATGGGCACCCCAGCACACAGAAACACACATGTGCACACGTGGTACACGCACACGCACACACACATGTGTGCACACACCCACACTACAAGTAAATCTTTAAAGAAAAAGAAAGATACAGTGGTCTGTAAATGCCTTGCCCGTTTTCCTTCCTTCCTTCCTTCCTTCCTTCCTTCCTTCCTTCCTTCCTTCCTCCCTCCCTCCCTTCCTCCCTCCCTCCCTCCCTTCCTTCTTTCCTCCCTTTCTCCTTTCTTCTCCTTCCTTTCCGTCCTCTCCAGTTCCCCTCTCTTTCCCTTCCCTTTGCTGCCCCGCAAAGCTTATGGAGCTAAATAAAGGGAATTAATATCTCAATAGAAATAAAGGCAACGATGACATAAGTTAAATTTCTGTGGAGACCAGAGGGAGAACCAGGGAACAAGCTGAGGAAGCAGAACACGGAAAGATAGGCAAGGTTGTTTTGTTTTCCCAGAGATCCTTCATGATGCTACATTAGCACTTGTGTTTGGTTCAGATAAGTGCTGTTTTTCACACATTTGGCTGTTCTTGAGTTATAATGTGAACGCAAGGCTCTAAACATTTACCACACGGCAGATTTTACCAGCTCACACGCTTAAGTGAAGGATGTTTCTGTAGCGTCATGCCTGCTTCCTCTCCCCCCCCCTTCCTTCGTAAAGGGAGCCCTTCTCAGTGTAGTTGATCAGCTGACACAATTCGTGGGTCATGGTTCGCATCGCTTCATGTTTGAGTTCTAAACTACGGGAAAAGGGGGCGAGCATTACCTTGGAACTCGCAGGTCGAGACTGAGGATTGTTCAATAAATGGGTTTATTGAGCAAGAAGAGGGTGGGGACCTGGAACAAATTCTACAAGTGCCAGTGGAAAAGCCAGACAGCAGTTAGGAGCATGTCCTCCAGACCCGAGAACCTTTTAAGATGAAAGCCCAGAGAAGGAAAGACTGGGTTGTTTAAGCAACACACGTGGCCTACAGATCTAAGAGGCAACGTGTCGGAAAGTAGGGAAGGGTTGCGGTAAAACAGTCCATCTGGACAGATACCCGTAGATGCTGAACTGCATGGAGTTAGTCACAGAAGTTCACAGGAAAACAGGAGGCAGGTTTAAGTCACGGATGTGGTGTGCATGTGTGTGTGCGTATGCACGTGCTCATGTGCATGTGTGTGTATGTGTGTGCATGTGTGCCTCTGTGTGCATGCGTGTTTGCACGCGTGTACCCGTGTGCATGCCTGTGCGTGTGCATGCGTGCCTCTGTGTGCATGCATGTTTGCATGTGTGTACCTGTGTGCATGCGTGCCTCTGTGTGCATGCATGTGTTTGTGCGTGCGTGCCTGTGTATGTGTGCATGCGTGCCTCTGTGTGCATGCATGTTTGCGCGTGTGTGCCTGTGTACATGCCTGTGTGTGTGTGCATGCGTGCCTCTGTGTGCATGCATGTTTGCACGTGTGTGCCTGTGTATGTGTGTGTTTATGTAACGAATTGGGTCAGTACAATGAATAACTAGGCCAGTTCACGAATAACAACTATACTTTAATGACAATAATGAGAAAAACTCACAGTACAAGAGTGGGAGGTCCGACTTCCTATATGTCCGGCGGGCACCGCGCAGAGAGAGTGGGCACCTGTGTGCTCTTGGTTTTGCTACCTGGACCACACCGTAACTAGCTGTGATTGGTTGATAGTTTCCCCATCATGTGTATGTGTGTGTGCACATGTGTGCATGAGCACATGGGTTGCGGGAGAGAGAACAACCGTAAATGTCCTTGTTCCCACATTGTTCTCTTTTCTTTCCATTTTCTTTCCTCCCCCGCCCTTCCTTTCTTCGCTGTTGACTGAGTCTCTCCCTTCTTACAAGGCAAGCACTGTGCTGGCTGAGCTCTCCCTCAGCCTAAGTCAAGGTAGCAGTGTACATTCAGGAGAACAAAACTGTTCTCTTGGTTTGGACTCTTAGAGGTTGTTTTGTAGCTGTTGTTTGAAACAGAGTCTCACGCTGCAGCTCAGGTTGGACTGTAACTCACTGTGTGTGTGGCCCATAGTGGGTTTCAAAATCTGTAGCAATGGCTGCTCAGCCTCTTGATTGCCGGGATTGCAGGCTTGAATCTGCGGGTTGACTTGGTCCTTGGATGTTAACAAAGTAATTGTCTTGACCTCTTCTACCCTGCATTAGCCAGTTTTGTAGTTAAATTTAGCACAACTCAGATCTCTCTTCTATCACTAAAACCACAGCATGTCTTTGTACCTGCCAAAGGAAAAGGCATCTTCTCTGAAACCTGTCAAACACAGGCATACAGTTTATATCCACACAAAGCTGGTTTCTGCTCCAACTCAAATAAAACATCACTAATCTCCAACAATAACCAACTCAAAGAAGAATTTAGACGACCACATACAGATGACATTTGGGCTAATTTTAGTTGATCTGTAAAGCTGGAGGAAATTGGGGATTTTAAAAAAGCCAATTCTCATTTCAGATATGTTTTGGGTCAGGATCCCAGGTATAGAAAATAGATACTTGAAAGCACTCGACATTAGAGCCATTATTAATGAAGTCATTAAAGTGTGTTACAAATTTACTCTCTCCAAAGGTAGTTTCTTGGGAATTTGGTCTCCAAATTAAGAAGTTAGTAAAGACTAAATTAAGTGCTACCCTGCTACTTGAGGGTTGTTTGGGAATTCGGGACAGCATATATTAAAGTGAAGAGCTAAACACCTTAGGATCTCAAAATGAGAGTATTTGGCTATCGTCCTCTCCCATCGCCTCCTTCAGACAAGCAGCAGCTCTTCATCTTTCGAACGTCATTGGTGGAGAGATGTGCTCTGTGAAGGATGCTCCTGGGACCACTGGACCCACTTCTCCTTAGAAAGTGAGGCTCACGCGCTCACAGTGAGAACAGCTCTGGATGGAAAATCAATCTTGAAGGCTGAGCCTTACGCTGAGTGTTTACTGTGTCCTAGAAAGGGACTCACTGGGGCCAGGTGCTATCAGGGATGAGAAACTTTGAAAACAGCATTGAAGTGGGACCTGTGGGATCGTGAGCAGCTGGTCGACATATTACCCCTTTCTCCAAATGGCACAGAGTTTGGCTAGCCCATAACTGCTGGATATCTCATCCTCTGCTACTCCTTCACAGCCGCCTCTGCCCAGGGCATAAGCTTCAGAGACACGACCAGTGTCCTGGGCTGACTGGGAACACTCTTTGTAAGGGCTTTGTCTTCCCAAAATCAAGCACACAGTCAGTGGCCATTCTGGTCATCCAAAAAGATGCATCTTATGGAATTTGACATCCTTGACGTCTGTGCTCAGAATCAGAAACATCTTATTAGCTGAAAACCTGAACTGGGATATGACCTGGTTGGCGTCACAATGAGACTCAATGTCCTATAGCTATAACGGCCTGGGATGTAGAGAGAATGTTTGTATTTTTTGACTCATCTGTTCAAACTCTAACATAAGATGGCATTGAGATGGAGCCACTGAGGGTAGACTCCCTTGATAAGGAGATAAAGAGAGGGGCTGGAGAAATGGCTCAGTGGTTAAGAGCACTGACTGCTCTTACAGAGGTCCTGAGTTCAATTCCCAGCAACCACATGGTGGCTCACAACCATCTGTAATGAGATCTGGAGCCCTCTTCTGGCGTGCAGGTATACATGGAGGCAGAATGTTGTATACATAATAAATAAATAAATATAAAAAACCCAAAATCAAAGTTTCTATTAAACATGTATTTTTTTAAAAAACAAAACAAAACAAAACAAAAAAACACCTACTATCTAAGCCTGGATGAATCCTCAATCTTCAGGACCTACAGAAGTCCTGAAAGATGACTGCTAATTTTTCTAATTCTGATAAATTGCTTGAGAAGACATTGCTGCTTTGTACCAGGTCCCTTTTGTTCCATACCAAGCAAGCCTTTTAATCTTTAGGGCATCTTCTCAGAAATGACAGAAATATTTTGAGTTCTGCTATATATACCTGAACACTGTGCTTGAGAAGATCAAATAAAATCTAGGTGAATGTTCAGATGCCAGTCTTCGGGGAGCAGGAAAATGGTGTTCATGGCTTGTCACCTTGTGGAGATGGGCCTCTGCTCTGTAGGCAGCAAGCAATGAATTTTGTAAATGCTTGGAATTACCCATCAAAAAATAAGCAGCTAAAAGGCAGATTGGTCATACCCAGGAGACAAAGCAGAGACGTGATTTGGATCCTCTTAAATCCTTTCCTCAGTAGAAGACTGGTTTGGGTTTTATCACGACCCCTAATGTCAACAGGTGACTAAGGGTACTCCTTCAAAGTTCCAGACAGCCCTAACCTAATTCTTGACTCGCTGTCTTCATCTCCTACCTTTGAAGAAGAATCAGGACATCTCTTCTGCAGCACTGATGGCCCCTGAAACGGGGCTGCAGTATTCAGGCAGATAAATGGGCTGGGTTCCCCGGTCTAACTAGAGATTTGCTCAAGAGCAGACATTTGGAAGGCGTTAATTACAAGCGGCCATTTTATCATGCCATGGCTTGTGTAACACAATTGCATTTGAAACAAAGAGGAAGAACCCAGAAATACTGAATGAAAGATGTCCTGGCTTTATTCTCTACAGTCTATTAAATCTGTATTAAGTTTCCAAGAAACTTCATGCATCCGATCCCTCTATGTCTCGTGCCTTTATCTAGCTTTGGAAGAAATCATAATCTGTGTTAACCACATCTGGGTTTTTTTTTTAAAAAAGTGCTGCATTTGGAGCGTCCACACAAGTCTCAAATGCAGGAATTTTAATTGCTGGAGAAAATGGACCACATATAAAATAAAACAAGAATGATTGATGCTCATGCTAAAAACAAAATAAACTCTTATTTCTCACTTTCAGTGTGCCCTTTATCTACAAGCCCCACTGCCACTAATTTAAAAAAAAAAAAGTTATGCATGTCCTCGGGGGGTGGGGGTGGGGGACAACTGAGTAGCAATGAATTGGACGAAGTCTGAGCTAATGCCTTTTGTATACTGTGACACTGCAAAATCATCGCTTCCAGAAAAAAAAAATCACAGAGGCTTTTAATATTCATAAAGATTAGAAACAGGTGTTTGAACAGAGCTCCAGACACCTTCGACAGGACCACAATGGCTGGCTTGATGGGGTCTTCATCTCCTCTGCCACTCACTGGCAGGCTTCAGAACATCAAAACAGTTAGACTCGCAGGGCTTTCGCTACCTCTTTCAAAGGATTGCACTTGACATTTCTAATTTTTTTTTTCCCCACAATCGTTAAACTCTGTCCTCCCGTTTCCAAATGGCATGATTTTGCTAGCAAATCAAAGCGGGCAGAAGAATACATTAGGGCTTGCTCCATGTGGGCTCTGGGCTGACCTCGCTGCCTTTTATGTCTGCCACACAAACTCTTCTTGGTTCGCCGTTTGTCCTGTGCTGACAGAGAGCTGCTTGCCTACCTCGGAAGAATGCTATTTAGCCAGATAAGGGTAAGTAACTAATTGTGGCTTAGATCCAAGAGCTGTACCATCGAGGGGGCAGGATGCTGTGTCTTTCTTTGCCTCGGTTTCCTGCTAACAGGGCAAGGTCAAAATAGGAGAATGGGCACCGATTTAGAGGCAGAGACCCCTACTTCCACGCTGGTCCATGCGGAGAGGCAGGCACACTGCTCCAAGTGCTAAGTTACGTGGGCACTAATGAGACTGGAGGCTTTGGGAGACAACAGGGGGGCACTGTCAACTGCTTGGCTCCTGGTGACTTCTGGGTCCTCGTTTCTTCATCAGTTAAACTAATTATTGAAATTAGATGCCCTTTCTCAGTCTATATCTGGATCTAGATGTTTGATGCAGAGTAGATCTATGACATCAAAATCTACAGAGCGCATGTGACGAAATGATGAAGTGAGACCTTATCCCTAATTATCTGAGCGGGCCTTTCAAACCACCCCGCCTTTCCGTGTGTCTATGTGCGCATGCATGCATTTGTGTGTGTGTGTGTATGCACGCTACTATGTGTGTTGGTGTACATGTGTGGGGGTGCACAAGTACACACACAGAGGTCAGACATCAACCTCAAATGTCATTCCTTCTTTATGAGACACGGTCTCTCACTGGCCTGAAACTCAGCAAGTAGGCTATGCTCCTATCCAGCAAGCTCCAGAAATCTACTTGTCCCCGTTTCCCTAGCACTGGGGTTACAGTCCAGTGCCACAAAGCACAGCTCTTTCACACGTGCCTTAGGGATCCATCTTAAACCTTCATGCCCGCGCTGCAAACGTGTCGGTGATTTAGCAAGTTCTCAAATATTGCACAAAAGAGTGACCTTCTGAAAGGACCTGCCCAGCTCAGACACAGTTTCCACAGAGGTACTGTGACCGCTTCAGTCCTCCAAAACCTCAGCCAGCTCCCTCAAAAGGGAGGGAAAGAGGCAGAAAGAGAGCAATGGGTTTATAGATTATTTTCACTCAAAACCCGAAAGTAGAAACTTGCTCACACATCCCATCGCCAGCCTGGTACTTAGAATCTGGCACCTAAGAGCGGAGGGCCATTGGAGCCCTGTTGAAGCCGCTTTCCTCAGCTCCCACCTGTGAACCATAGCTGGAGGGAGGAGTTTTAGGATTCTATTATAAAAGTAACATACCACTTAACCGGCAATTTACTAAGCTGCTGATGAAATGTGTTGCAAATATGTTAGTTTCGGGGCGGTTAGGAAAATTAACCATGGCGTATTTTCCATATTGTCACAGATGCCAGCATGCAGCCGGTGTTAGGAGCAACTGGCAAAGCTGTGTAGAGGTGACATGTGGCCAGTTAGTCACCCCGTTGGAGGCCTCGGAGGCCAGGCTATAGGGAAGTGCTCTCAGGAGCCTTGTGCACATCCCCCCACACCCTACACCGCTTTCCCTGAACTTCAGACTTTGCAGAGTGCTTCGGGCTCATCCCCACCCCTGCTCCTGAGCACCCCTGGGCTCCTCAATGTGGTCTGTTGACAGTGGAGGGTAAAGGGACATCATGAGATCCCAGATTACACTTTGGTCACACACTTTCATGGGAAAAAGACTCAAGGAGAGGTGAGCGAATCTAGGATGCCCAGAGTCACCAAGCTGTGACATGCCCTCTGAGATGTCCGCCAGATGCCACGCTTAAAACCCCCTTTGAATCCATTCATCCCTTCTGCGCTCACGGACCGCTCTGACACCAGGAAGATTTTATCTAAATTCTAAGGTGGGAAAGCAAAGCTGGTGGAGACTGAGCCACTTGCTCAGTCCTCGTAGCTAGTGATGGTGTGAAGTTAGGATGGGAAGTCAGTATCAGCCAAGCCCATTATAGAACCAGACTTTAGCCAGGGTTGGAACACACGGGAGCTCTGGATTCAAAATGAGGTCTTGAAACATACTGAGTAATATACGTAATTAGTGAAGCATTTTAAAAAATCTCTTATGCATACAACCTGACCACAGTTTCCCCTCCCTCCACTCCTCCCAGTGCCCCTCCCCCAACTTCTTTCCCCCTGGATCCACTCCTCCACCGGTTCCCTTTAAGAAAAAAATCAGGCTTCACAGGGATATTAACTGAACATGGCTTACCTCGGTACAGTAAGACTAGGTGCAATCCCTCATGTCAAGGATGGGTAGAGTGACCCAGTAGGAGAGAGAGGGTTCCAAGGACCAGCAAACAAAAGAGTCTGAGACACACAGCCACTCCCATTGTTAGGAGTCCACCCAAAACACCCAGCTACACAACCATCAGCTAATGCAGAATATCTAGCTCAGACCCATACAGGGTCCATGTCTGTCTCTTCAGTCTCCGTGGGTCCCCATGAACCCTGCTGAGTTGATTCTATGGGCCATATTCTACTAGTGTCCTTAACCACTCTAGCTTCTAGATTCCTTTGTGGGGTTCCCTGAGCTCTACTTAGTATTTGATTTGGGTCTCTGCATCTGCTCCCATCAGTAGCTGGGCGATGCCTCTCTGATGGGAGTTGGGCACCAATCTATGAGTAGAGGAAAGTATCATTAGTAATCATTTCATTGCATTTTCTTCTGGCTCTTTTCTTTTTTTCTTTTCTTCCCCCCTCCCCAGTCATGTGTGCTTCTATCCGGGGTCTAAACATTCCCTAAAAAAAAAAATGAAAAAGGCTGGGGGATGCAAGTCAGCCGTGGTAGAGTGCTTTCCAAGCAAATATGGGTTCCTTGGTTCCAGTATCATTAAATGAATGAATAAAGATAATATATGACAAGTTCAATGTCAATGAGAAACTGTCTTGACTACGCAAGAATATAATAATTCTTGCTGTAGTGCTACTGCAGGAGTATAAATAATTCGCATGCTGTAGACGCTGAGCCAGTGCCCCAAATCTGTGAAAGAGCAGAGTGATCAATTGACATTACTCACCATGTGCAAAAGAAGTGGCTAGGGGCTGCACGAGGGTCTGCTCTGCTTCCACCCCAGGAACTGCTTATAGACCATTCTTGAGTTTTGTTATGAGGATCCTGATTGGCCAATGAATTGACACGTCTCTGCTAAACTTTAGTAAATGCTAAACCCTGTATCAGGCATTATGGATGAGCACCCAGGAATCTAAGTCTCCACCCTGATCACTTACAGTCTAACCCGGGGAGCAAACAAACTGTGGATCGATCCCTTTGGATGCTAATCCTTCGGCAATAATTGTAAAGGCTCTGGATATTCCTGTGGGGAAAATTATGCATTAAGAGAACAAGTCTTGGGCTGGAGAGATGGCTCAGAGGTTAAGAACACTGACTCCTCTTTCAGAGGTCATGAGTTCAATTTCCAGCAACCACATGGTGGCTCACAACCATCTGTAATGAGATCTGGTGCTCTCTTCTGGTGTCCAAGCATACATGCAGGCAGAACACTATACATAATAAATAAAGATTTACTTAAAAAGAGAGAGAGAGAACAAGTCTTTGTGGCACCTGAGGCCTCTCTTTAGAGGGATGGCAAATCCTGTCGGGTCAGAACCTTGTACATTCTTCAACCTGTTTCATACACCAGGAAAGACTTGACAATGGTCTATCTGAGTCCCAAAGAGGTCAGATATGTTTTAATAACTACTGAACTGCATCTAAAATGTACGCTTGTCTGGATGTGTTTAACAATTATACTAGCTCTGCAATGGCTGTGGATTTTGTTATAAAAAAAATAGACACAAAGTAGTGGGAATGACTTTGATAGCCTGTGTTCCCAGTAGGAGCTCAACGGGACACTTTCAAAGTGCACAACTAGCTTCCTGAATGAGACGTGGCTGACATTCCCATGCAAGTCAGAGCAACCCGGAAGAGACTCCTGACGGAGGTCTGCAGGCAGACTTGTAGATGAAAGGAGATTGGCCGTGAGTGCATAACGGATGAGCCAGAATACACTGTCCTGTTCTCACTACCTTTGAAACTTCCCGTTTCTTTAAAATGTGAGGTCAGGGCTTGGGAGACAGTTCAGCAAGCAGGAGGGCTTTCTCTCCAAGCATGAAGGCTCGAGTTTGGATTTCCAGCTCCTGTGTGAAAATCTAAGGACACCTGTAACTCCAGAACTGTGAGGAACAGATGTCTTGGTCTCAGGGACTTGGGGGGCTGCCTGCCTCCTCCAGGATCAGTGAAACACCTGAATACAGAAGATAGTGATGGA
>JAQHUG010000028.1:7929089-7948953 GCA_028555095.1 Dicrostonyx torquatus
CCGTAGTATCTCACTATGAGAGTAATGACCCTTCTTGCCAAGGTTGACAGGTTGGCCTGTCAACAAAGCTGTACATAGTCCTGATTACATTACTTGATACAGGACACAGCTGTACATAGTCCTGATTACATTACTTGATACAGGAAGACTCAATCTAAAAGTGGGTGGTGCCGATCCCTTGGTTCTGGGTCCTGGGTTGTATGAAGACGGGAAAGTGAGCTGAACGCTAGCGTGTATGCATTTGCTTCCTCTGCTTTTGACTGTGGATGTGACCAGCTGCCTCAGGTTCCTGATGCCTTGACGTTTCCACAGTGTTGTACTGTCACCTGGGGTCGGGGACTAAAACAAACCCTCCCCCTAAGTTGCTTGTGTCCGAGTGCGTTCATCACAGCAACGGGAACCAAACAAGTAAGCTCTAGTCCCATTGCCAAACAGCTCCAAGCCCGGTCCTAAACTGTTAATCAGCCAGGGGAGTGTGAGACATGGGTGATGGATGCAGACAGTCAGGATGAACCCGAACTTGGATACACTTTTGCACTGGCACACACACTCACACACACACGCAAACACGGGAACCAGCTGTTGCGTAGGCGTGTGGCTTAGGGTATAGGAGAGTAATCGGAGCCTGCCATTTCAACGGCTCTAGCGTGGAGTGCTTACCTCCCGGTACCACTTCTTTTCATGCTGTGCTCATTTTCTGTTCCCTCAAGACTGCCGTTTAGTCTCTTCTGAAGTGTGTCGCCATTTTAATGCTTTTCTCTTGTGCAAAGCTGGCGTGACAGTATTGTGTAAGTGGAAGCGGGGTAGAGTTGGTGGCAACCCACAGGTGTGGCGGGGGAGATGGAAGGCGCTCATCTGCATCTTGATCAACAAGGAAAGAGAAAGTCTGAGTTTTTCATCCGAGAAAGTGGAGTTGCATGAAAATCTCTCCTCCCGAAGCTCTATCTCTCTAGACCGTTTCCTCTCAGTCTCGGCGGTGCCATCCACATGTCTGTTCCTTCTCTCCCTCTTTTCTTCCTTCCTGCATGGAGTCAGAGTTTTATTAATGTAGCTCGGGTTGACCCTGATTCTCTCCCTCACTTCCTCCGGGTCCCGAGTGCTGAGACTGCAGGTTTGTGCGCCACGTCCCCGTATGTTGTATTTCTCAGGATCACGTAAATGGGAGCAGACAGTACGTGTCCTTGTGCCTATCTAATTCTGTGCAGGAGAACATGCTTCCTGTTTAACCACACTGTAGCATGGTTCAGAATTTCATTGATTTAAAGGGTAACATGGTGCCTTCCTCACAGCTCTACACCACATTCGGTTACCACCCGTCTCTCAGTGGGCGTTTGGTTAGGTTCTGTGCCATGGCTGCCAATAGATACCAAAGTCTACCCTCACAGTCGTAACCTCTAACTCAGTCTGGGTGTGAAGGCTTTAAAGAACCCAGGTCATTTTACTACTGACAAAGATTACCACTGCTGGAGAGACTTTAAAAGATGCTCAGAGATAAAGAGGGAAAAAAAGCTGCTTTTCAATGGGCTAGCAGGTGAGGATTTAAGAATGAACTGTTCCCTGGGAACAAGGCTTGGAATAAGATTTAATAGCATTTTACTTCTCCTTTGTTCCCACCAAGTTATTAAATTCCGTGTCTATAAGAAATGTAAAGCAAAAGATGAATAATTATAAAGATACTGATAGTCATACTAAAATAGTTAATAATATGCCAGATATAGGTAATTAAAATTGCCCACGTCTAAGCCTAGACATGTGGCTGTTGTAAGAACCCGTGAGAAGGGAAATGGGGAGAACTTCCAAGTGCCGACAGCTAGGCAAGTATTGCTTTTCTCAGCTCTGCTGTCTTCCTAACCCTCACAGCAACCCATCTCACAGATTTCTGGAGTGAGACTCACAGAGTTGCTCCCTTGGTGAAGAAGAGGAGGGGCAGGCCACCTGGAGCATTGAAAATCTGGGGGAGGAACTGGGACACTGTGGGAATCTCTCCTGTTAGTACAGAAAGTGTGCTGCTGGTTAGCTTTTTTTTTTTTAAGATTTATTTCTTTGCCAGGCAGTGGTGGCGCACGCCTTTAATCCCAGCACTCGGGAGGCAGAGGCAGGCGGATCTCTGTGAGTTGGAGACCAGCTTGGTCTACAAGAGCTAGTTCCAGCGCAGGCTCCAAAGCCACAGAGAAACCCTGTCTCGAAACCCCCCCCAAAAAAAGATTAATTTCTTTATTATGCATACAGTATTCTGTCTCCATGTATGCCCGCATGCCAGAAGAGGGCGCCAGATCTCATTACAGATGGTTGTGAGCCACCATGTGGGTGCTGGGAATTGAACTCAGGACCTCTGGAAGTGCAGCCTGTACTCTTAACCACTGAGCCATCTCTCCAGCCCGCCGGTTAGTTTTTATGGCAGAAACCTAGACTATCTTAGAAGAGGGAATCTCCATTGAGGAATTGCCTCCATCATTTTGGCCTGTAACCAAATTTCTCATGGTCGGTATAGGAGGGCCCAGTCCACTACAGCCAACGCCTTCCCTGGTTAGATGGGCTGCACTCAGATAAGAAAGGGAACTGAGCAAGGCAAGGGAAGTAGGCCCTTCTACAGCGTCCCTCCGTGGTTGGTCTCTGCTTCGGTGGCTGCTGCAGGTGCCTCCCCTGAGTTGCTGCTTTGGCACCCTTTGATGATGGACCGGAAGAGGAAATAACCTCTTTCTCTCCAGGGGCTTCTGGGTGTTTATCAGAGCAACAGAGAGCAAACTAGAGCAAAAGGTTTAAATAGGAATTGGAAGATGGGGACATGATTTCCATTTACAGATATAAATATATAAAATAGCGACCGTTTACTTAACAGTTATTCTACAATTGATGCCCTGCTGGCTTCCACGCCCAGTTCTTTTACAGGGACCTTTCTGTAGCATTAATTGATTGAAAGGAGAGATAACAGCACCTGGAAAGATTACCGTGAGGGTTGGATGGAAGGTTCCAGTTCTCCTGTGCCTCTGCCTTCAATCAGTTTGTCTTTTTCTACCCTGAAAACGTGGTTAACCAAACCAGACAGGAGCATAGAAAACAGCTCTTCCCTTGTGGTTTCGGTGCAATGTCAAAATAATAAGTAGGTTACTCACAGCGGTCACTCAGAAGTGAGACGTCTCAAACACACACGGCCTTGAGGGAGTGCAGCGGGGCCCCGTCCTGGAGTTACTGCGGAAGGGTTCTGGCTCTTAGCTCCCACACAGTCCCTACTTCCCACAATCCCACAGTTCCCTTATTGGTGCGAAGTTCAAGTTTCACAGAGAGCCGAGCCGTGGCAGACAAGAAGGCATCTCTGAAATTCACGGTCTGGGAAGCTTTAAAACCATGCACCAGGCAGTGCAGTGTCAGCTTTAAATTAATAAAAGATGCCGGTAGGAGACAAAGAGACATGTCGCTAGCTTTGATGACACCCCACGGCTGTATCATTGGTGTGTGTGTGTGTGTGTGTGCGTGCATGCATGTGTGTGTGTGTGCATGCGCGTGTGAGTGCGTGTATGCGCGTGTGCGTGCGTGCATGCATGTGTGCATGCATGCATGCGTGCGTGTGTGTGTCTGTCTATCTGTCTGTCTGTCTGTCATTTGAAACTGACACTATCTCACCACCACTATAGTTTTCTCATGGCAACATGCCACTGTCCCTAAGACCTCGTCAGACGCTCCCTGGCTCTTCTGGAAAGGAAACTAGAGTTTAGTCATGGTTCTCCCACGCTCCGGCATCTCCCGTGCTTCAGCATCCCGAGTTCCTAGGAGATGCAGTCCCACAGCAAACTCTGTGAGCAGTTGGCTCTCCCAGTCTCTCCTCCCCCTCCCCTTCCACAGTGTTTTCTGTGCCTTAGGTCGGGTCCTGTTTTGTGGATGTGTCCAGCCGAGCTGGGCAGCACAACTCTGCATTTGTATGGGCTCTGGGTTTTGTGATGGTCTTTCGTAAAGACCTTTTTTTAAATTTTTTTGTAAAGAAAATTTTCTCGATGAGAGGTGAGAACTATATTCATCGCAAGTCACTATGTTGTTGTCCTAAGCGTTAAGATTCTCTGCTGCCTTTTTTAAGTTTCTAAATTTTCTACATATTTATTCACATTTTAATTTAAACTAGATCAAGAAGTATTAATAGAGGAAGTGAATACGATTGAACTACATTATATACATATAGAGAAGTGTCGTAATGAAACCCACTTGTTACACAATTATTATACACCAATAAAATAATTGTTTGCAAATAAAAAATCATTATGATGTCTCTTTCATCTCTAGAGTAACAGAAATTGAAAGTCCAAAGTCTTCCTTGTGTAGGCAACTGTTTATAGGGAGGGGCGAAAATTTAGGCGAACTCGCAAAGAAATGGTTTGCTCAAAAAAGAATTATTTTGTTCAGAAAGGAGCAGCCCCTGAGACACCAGGGCTTGATTTATTGGTGTGGGAACAGCAGAACACAGACCAGCTTAGAAATACATCGAATAAAGTTGGTGTTTGTTGCCAATGCAGTACACATTTTGAGCGACAAATACCCATTTTCTGGATAAAAAAATTATTATTAAGATTTCTACATAACAAATGTATACATACAGAAGCGTAAGCAAAAGATGGATTTGTGATATCCACAGTGTCCTCGTGCCTTTCTGCCAAGCAGCGGAACAGGTTTATTCAATAAGTAGCCAGCAGCCCTATTCAGACGGGTCCAGCCTCTGACCAGTTGCTGGTCTCGGGGTTCTGACCCAATGCCACGTAAGTACATTTATTCTGGCTTCTTAAAGTCCCCTGCCGTGTCCACTCGGCACAGGATTCATTTCTCGTTCCACCTGAAGTGTTACTCCATCGTGAAAAACAGCTCTGTGCACGTCTCTAAAGGCGGCGGCTTCGCCGTGAGGAGCGAGGCGATTTTGTTATGATAAAGTGCTTGGCAGAAGAAGCACTGTGCTCCCCTAGAAACGCAAGAGAATGCTGCTCAATGAACCTTCCTTTCAGGTGTGCTCCGAGGCGCTCTCTAAGCGGAGAGGCCTTCCCCCGCTGCCGCCTATTTCTGCGGGGTATTCAGAATGGACCTGTTTCCTGAAGGCACCTGGAGATAGGCGTAGGAAAAAATATGAAAGGCAAAATTAGGAACAGAACAAGTTAAGCGGCCAACAGTGGGGAGGCCAATGGGGTTGTAAGCTGCAGCTTCCAGCCCAGATCTGAACCTCTCAATGCTTAGGCGGAACAGAAAATTATTATACAATGTATCTTGCAGCACATCTGCCAGTAACATTCAAAATGATGCTATCTGGTTCCAAGAGACACTTTGGGTTAGCACATAGGTCCTCACTGCAGAATTCAGGGCTATCCAGGCTTTAAATGAAAACATTGTGTAAATTTATTGATTTATTACATGCAGTATTTAAAAAAACGCGATACAGAGAACATGAAGCGATATATTTCCTAAAATACATCATCCTGACTTTTTAAAATTAATTCTTCTTATGTCTTTCTCTAGTCAACTTCACTGTTGCCTTTCTTTTTAATAGTCTCTTACCAAGATACATGTTTGCTTTGAAAAACAATGGTACCATCGATCTTTGGATACCCAGAGGTGACTTAAGGTTCTTATGGTTAATTCTGGTGTATTAACAGAAATCTCTAGGCACATGTTTCTAGAAACTAGGAGAGAATACAGACGTGGAAGATACTGGGAGGTAATTTTTGTAGCCGATTCTACCATCAAATTGTAGATATTCTGATTTTTCTCTATTTATAGTATAAGTCGATCAGCATCCTTCATCTTTTCATCTTAAGATTTTTACAAGGTACACCAAGAAAACAGGAATGTCAGAGGAAACCATCGAGGACGTCCTACGACACAGGTTGTTTTGTTTGACTGACAGAATTGGCACTGACCACACTGGGGGACGCCTGTCAATACTGCATGATGCTTGGGTCCATCCGGAAGCTTTCTGTGCGTTTTGTAGTTGGCATTTGTGCATGGATACTTAAATATTTTCCTGAAGGTTTAAAGGCAGAGACACAGTATTACAATACTACGTTGAAATGTGGAGCTTTTGACCTGCGTGGGCCTCTGGCTCTCTTGTTTGTATATGGAGGCGAAGAATCGCCATCAGCCTGTTGGTGTGGGGAGGGTCGGAGGGACACTGTATCTCCTGCACCCCATAGGTCCACAGGAAGGAGGTGACAACTGGTGGCCCCCTTTGAAATAAGGGAGCCACGTGTTTGCTTTGGAACATGCCTAAGGCTTTTCAGGCGATTCTCTAGATCTCTTCCTTAGTCTTCATGACTGTCTACTCCATGAGCAGGGCAGCAGGAGGCTCAACTAGCATCACCATGGGGCCAGCTGGATAGGCCGTGCTTACCTGCAAGCCCTGCCCGGCACACGCTGCTGTTCCAGCTGTTCCAGCTGTTACACACGGCGCATCTCCAAGCTGTTTCCACGTCACAGCCTGTCTTTGTCTTAGGTCTTTCCGGTGTGTACAGCCTCCTGACATTGGGACATGACTCCGCCACTGGTGATGTTCACACTCAAAAGAAACGTTTGAGTTTTAAAAAGGGGGGATGGAGAAACTTGTAAGTCTATGTTACTCCGTTGGGTCTCATTCCTAGCTATCCTGCGATGCCTGCAGACGGCAGGCCAGAGGTTGGACATCCCCCCAAACCGATCTGTTTGTTCCATTTTCACTTACTTTAATATGATTTTTCAAACTTTTCAGTTATATATGTCACTGTACGTCGTGGTGGGTTCCATAAAGAAAACCAGCCCAGGATGTCACATACTTTGACCATGTTCCCATCCATCTCCTCTGCTGCCCCCCAAAACACACTCTGGTCCCCTTTCTTCCTGCAATTTCACCCTCGCTTTCATGTTGTGTGCTCGTGTGTATAACGTGTATAAACTTTAGGACCCATGTATGAGAGAGGGCAAGAGACATCTGTTCAATATCTTGACCCTCCAGTTGCTCCTGTTTTCCTACAAACCACATAATCGAGTTCTTCCTTATGGCTGGATAAAACCCCAGTGCATGTGCATACTACATTTTCCTCGTCCGTTCACCTGTTGACAGACGTCTGGGCTTCAGCGCTGACAAGACCACTGGGGACGGGTGTTTCAGTAATTAATGATGTAATTACCCAAAAGCCAGCTATCTCTAGAATGTATATATTTTAACAGATGAAAGAATACAAACAAACACACGATACCAGATCCAGGATCCCATGCTTTCTGAGGAAGATCACCGGGCCAAGGAGCGAGAGAGAGAGAGAGAGAGAGAAAGAGAGAGAGAGAGCGCACACATGGTCCATCCCTTTTATTCATCAGGGGGACCTGATGGTCCAGCCCAAATAATTAGCTAATGGCAGGCGTGGCTATTAGCTTGATTGGCTAAAACCTTTCCCCATCAGACAGGGAAAGCATAGTGTCTGCGTGGCACGACCCGGCCTCCACCGCTCTTCTGCCTCCACCAGCATCCGTCTTGTTGTGCGTTCTCTCGTCACACAGCTTGTACCCGCTGGTCTTCTCGTTTCCCTTGCCTGCTGCAGGCATTTCCTGGACTCTGATACTAATCATCTCCATTTAACTTTGTTTCTCTGCTTGCGCCTGCCCCCTCGATCGTCTTACCCGCACCCACTCTCTTTTGGTGTCCTTAGGACCCTTGTTCGTGTGCTTGAGCGATTGCTCTTGGTGCCGCCTTGGCTCTCTTCTAGCTCACCCAAGCTTCTCATATAGTCGCTTGCCCTGTGAGATAGCTACAATCCAAATATTTAAGTTAGCAAGTGGGAATGGATGGTTCTGTTACCGTATGCATGAATCTGGGTCTGAGTACCAGAGGCTGGAACATTTAAGCACAAGGAAGCCATTTGTTTCCCATTCTGAGTTTACGATGAAATATGGACCATCTACTTAGACAGCTGCCTTACAAGTGTAAGTCAGTGACCCAAATATATTATTTTACCTCCATTTATGTCCCTATTAAAATTCCATATAAAGTGTAAGTTTCAACCTTTCCTGTTTATTAATAAAAATGAGCACTTACTATACTTAGTTCTTAGATGAATAAATTATGAGGTGTAAAGGAATCTATCTTAAGTAGCTAATCATGAATAGCGACAGATCAGAGATAGGGAGAATCTTTTATACTGGTTCATATCTGTGAATCTGAAAGGCATCGATAAAACAGTGATGTGCCAGCAAGACAGCTCAGTGGATAAAGGATCCTGCCGTCGACCCTGTTAGCCTGAGTTTCAGCCTTGGGACTCTCACAGTGGGAAGAGACCTCCACGGCTCCATTTCCCGCAAGTTGTCCCCCACGCCCCATGCACAGCATCACGTGTTCTCCTATGAATGCACGCAAAATGAATAAATGAACGTGTCATTAAAAGAACGTGTCATTAAAATTCTAAGACTTATAACATAAAATAAGATACACTGATGACATGAAATCTCACATAACTGGTAGAGAGTGTGTTCTCAAAGAGTGAGCCAGGGATATCGAACTATATGCTGTGGCATTGGAAATAAAGGGTTAAAACTGCTTACGTGTCCTGAGCTTCATATATGCACACTAGAATTGACAGCTAGGAAGGCACAGCCCGAAACATTCCCTGTGGTCATCTTTGTCTTGATAACTAGCAGCTGGTATTTCATTCTCTTCCTTGGCTACCTCTTTGTGTTGCCCAAATAGTTGCAAAACGCTTTGAAATTAAAAATAAATCTCCTAAGAGAGTAGTTGTATGTCTCTCAAAAATAAACATATGATGTTACCTTTCATATTGTATCAGGTGTCCCCTATTTGTCCCCTCCCCCGGTCATGACCACCTTCAAAATCCAGAATGTGACACTACGTTTTCACAATCATCAAAGTTACTTTCCAGCCCTCAGTCTAGAAGATTCTGAGTAGTAAAAGNTATCCATGTGTGTCACAGTGCACACGTACATGTCAGAGGACAACTTATGTGTGTCGGTTCCTCTTGTACCATGCAGGTCCTCAGAATGAAACTCAGGTCATCTGGCCTTGCAGTTACTGCCTTTACCTGCTGATCCTTCTGTCCAGCTCTGATTTTTCAATCATTAAAATATTTCCTCTCCATAGCTACTTCAGAAAGATTTAATATATCCCATTTTAAAGAAAGACTTTCTCCTTGGTTCCCAAACATTTTGAAAATCTTTATTGTCTACCTTCAAATCAGTAGCATTCAACAAATCACCTCAGATTCCCATCCTCTCTCTAAAGATCTAAGTCTGAGCATGTGACGTCTGTGACAGAGCACACAACTCAGGAGCCCTACACAGTAAGGCTCGTAGTTCTTGGTCATAAGAGATGCTATTCCACTGCCTGGGTCAAAACCTTTATCCTCAGTGAGTCATCACCAAGACACACAACAAAATGGCTTCTTCCTCCCAAACCAACTCTTCATTCCTGTCATGGCGCATCTCAGGGAGACACAGTTTCTAATTCAATGCCAGTTGACCAACAGCAGCACCTGAACGTTCTGGATGCTCCCTTAACAGAATTGTAGCTTTATTTTAACTTTTGCAATGTCTGTAAACAAAGTATTTATCGTAAGTGTTACCGTTGCTGGCTATTATTTGAGTATCATTCTGAAAATCTGGGTCCAGTCAAACGCATGGAAAGCATTTGAAAGAAATATTGTCATTTGCTTTCGTTTTCTATTCCTACATGATAAGTTATTAGAAAACTGCTCAGCTTACTATAACTGTTAGAAGTCAGAGTGCCCCACATCAGGAACGCAGGCACAGCTCACCTGGGTGATTCCTCTGTCCCCTGTAGTGTTGACTGGGATTAGCATTTAGTCATTGGCTGACAGACTGGCTGGTCCGAAGAGCCCAAGAGGGCTTCACTCAGGTGTTGGCAGGAGTGGCTGGAAGCCCTGGCTCTCCTGGAACTGTCATCTGTCACAAGCACATGTGAACCCTCTAACCCAGCAATCTCAGAAGAGGGGGGTCTTACAGGAGTGTCTTGGGGACCAGCTCTATGAACTGGGGTGTCCTTTCTTCCGTGTGCTGTTCATCACAGCAGTTATTCGAGCTACCCGACTCAAGGGACACTTGACAAGTCCCGCATTGCAGTGGGGAGGAGTGTGAAAAGAAAAGTTGTAGTCATGTTTAATTAGCAAAGGGTGAAGCATGGGAAAATAACGCAGTTTCATAGTCTCAGTAATGAGCTCATCCATCAAAAGGCACCTGTTATCTGACACAAAGCGGCACCAGCCATGCATCCTAAAGGCATCCGTGTGCCTTGCCTTTCCTTACTGATCATATCAATTCCTGTTTGTAAGATGCCAAAATGTCTCTTTACATGGCCCTCTCCTTTTTGAATTATGCTGGCTAAAGACAGTGGCTCACAAAAGTTCATCTCTGTTCAAAACCAAGAAGATACCTGGCATCATTATAATTGTTTTAAAGCTGTGTCTGGTGTCATTCCTCACGCCGCAGCTATTTAATAAATGTTGTCATAATTTCCATGTAATGGATGGAGGTAAAGGAACCTTGTGAGTTCCATGACTTGACTGTAGTTATTTACCCAGCTATTCAATGAAGCCCAGACACTGACTCCAAAGCCTCCTTTCCTAACCAGAAAGTCTTGGTTTTTCAAGCGGAATGCCTTGAGCTCACAGTCCAGCCTTACCTACTGGCTGGCTCATCTCTTCACCTTGGGCGGCTCCCTCTAGGAGAGGCTGCATGCCCCCACACTCCCTGGGTGCTAACAGAGAGCACCTCTCCGTTTGCAACAGTAACTGATTCTAAAGTAACAGCTACTTCCAATCCTTCAGAAAAAAAAAAAAGCCTGGTTAAAGCAATACATAGTCAACACAGGAAACAAGCATCCCAAAAGATCACCTGGTAATTAGCTGCTGCACGGAGGGTCCTTATTTAATCGGCCAGCGATAACAGCTCCAAGGGAAGAGTTCAGGATCACATGGCAGCTTCCTCCTTCTGTGCGTCATGTATCTATAACAAAAAAAGAAAAAGAAAGAAAGAAAGAAAGCTGGGGTGAAGATGCTTATATTGGTACATATGCATTTGATTTTCATGTGTGTAGACACCTCCTGCGAGCTTTGGCTGAGTCTCATCTGTCCTGTGAACTTCCGTGTGTTCACAAACTACTTAACAGCCCCTCAAAACCTCTTGATGCCTGCGACCCTGCCCCATCCTTACGAAAACCTACCTATGATGAACATGAGGAGTATGTGTGACTTTCCGTCGGTGTTTCACGGGTCATCTCGCCTCAGCTTCTCCACGAGCGTGAGCACTTGTGGATTTCTAGTGAGGGGATGCAGGGTCTCAATGCATTGTTGTGGATTTCTAGTGAGGAGGATGCAGGGTCTCAATGTATTGTGGATTTCTAGTGAGGAGGATGCAGGGTCTCAATGTATTGTTGTGGATTTGTCTCATTGGATTCTGCTTCAGATATTTAGATTCGTGAGCATCTCTGAAGTTATCCTTTTTCTTACAGACTTTTTTATGAGCAATGTTANTCTCTCCCTCCCTCCCACTCCCCTGATTGGAAGGGAATCTTCGTCTCCATATGGAATATTTCGGAGACAACTTCAAACCAGACTTACAAGGCAGGAAGTAGCAAAAGCCATCTTGTCATTTCACGCCGTGAGTCTCAGATGAAGCCACAACCTCACAAAATGAGTTCTGTGTGGAGTTTTTGTTTGTTGGTTGGTTTGTTTCCTCTCCGTTTTTAAGCCATTCGTCATTTTCCTCTGGGTTTGGTGACCCCATGGATACAGGACACAAAGCCATTTAAAAATATTTTTCATTTTGGTTCAAATGGCACTAAGCAACAAAATAATAAAAAAATAATCTATTTCTTTAATAATACAGCACACACAAGCAGGAGGAAAAGGTCCCATTGCTTACTCCATCACCTTCTGATCACTCTTCTGTACCCAGTGGGGAATTCTGACTGCACACCTGACTTTTCATTTATTTATTTTTTATTGGTTCTGAGAGAGATTTGTGATCCATTCCTGGGCAAGTTGCAAGTACTTATAATTCAGGAATAAGTGGTCTCCTGGGCTGCTTTGCTTTATTAACTTTTGGGACAATGGAGGGACGAAGAAAAGAATTACTTCAGTGGGATATGCAGGCAGAACAAGGGGCAATAGAGGACAAAGAGGAGAATTGTTTGAGTGTGATAGGCAGGCAGGAAGTTGAGACTTTTGCACTTTAGTGACACTTGGGAACGTTTTGCCGGTCCTGTTTTCTGATAGCAGACCAAGAAGACAGAGAAAGTGGCGGTGTCGGGGAGAAGGGCTGTGGCACAGCCGGCAGCCACTGCTGTCCACATGTCAGACTGAGGAGGTCCCCGGTATCTCTGTGATTTGGTTTTGCCATCTAGAACACAAAGGCATTACTGTCCTTTGGCAGGAAGGTTTTGTGGCTTCAGGAATGTTGATTAACTCCAACATTCAAATTTAACTCAGTTGACAAAAGAAAGAAAGAAAGAAAGAAAGAAAAAGGGAACATTCTGCCTACACTGATTTAATACCAACCTAGCTGTGCAGGCTCACACCTGTGATCCAGTACTCAGGGGGCCGGAGCAGGGATAGCACCCGGAGTTTGAGGCCGGTCTGGCCAATGTAATGAGTTCTAATCATGACTGGAAAACAGAGTGTGACTTTGCTTCAAAACACCAACAACAGATTGGAGGAACCAGCTGGGTAACTCGCCCACTAGACTTATTTATGCAACCAAGTGTCATGATGTCAGAATCTACATGATAGGAGAGAAGAAATCCATTAACATTGTCTTCTGACCCCCACACCAGTCTCCCAGGACAAGCAGGCACGCACGCGCACACACACACACACACACACACACACACACACACACGGGGTGAAGGGATAAAAGTCATTTGAAAGATGAAAGTCTCAGACAAGAAAATTGCCAAGAGTGCAAGGCCAGCCTGGGCTCCAGTGTGAATTCCAAGTCATCCTGGGCTGCAGAGTGAAACCCTGTCTTAAGAAAACCAAGAATGAAACCAGAGTGGTAATAATCATAGACTCATAATCACTTTCTGGGTTCCGTGCCTGTGCGGCACTAAAATCTCACAGCAGAGCAGGGAGCATCCTCATAAGAGGGAGCAGAAAGAATTGTAATGCCAGTGGAGAGGAAGAAGTTGCCCAGAATCCAAGTCTGTGACTGGTGACATCTGGCCTCTGGCCTCACACACATCTCAAAGTCACACCTCTGACCCAATGACTACCTCACTGACGTAACACAGAATCCACCCAAGGTGTTCAGGATTCAGAGACGCTCAGGGGTACCACACACAGTCCTGAGGCATGAACAGCAATGTGTGTGTTAGGTAACGTATGAAGGACAATACTGGACCATGATACCCATGTGGTAACTCCTATGTTACCAAGGAGATCTTGAGAAGAAGTCAACTGAAACGTGTGTGTGTGTGTGTGTGTGTGTAAAAATATGATCTTTTGAGCTTTCTCTTTCAATTTTACCTTTTAAAATAATAACACCCTTCGATACAGGCAGTAAAGGGAGCTCTAGGCAGGATGAAGCTGTGCCCGAGGACGTTGGAGGATCAAGTGAGAGTGGCCAGTAAGTTGGTTCAGGCGCCACCATTTCCATCAAAAGAGCTGCTTCCCTTCTTGGGGGTTCCCGTTTACCACCCAAGAACCAATGGCTTGTTCACGGGAGCTTGAATGGAAACTTCAGAAGCCTCCAAACAGACGGTTCTTCTCTCAGGGAGGTCTGTACCCCTTGAGGTCGGTCATTCATCCTCAAAGCAGAAACTGGGGGTTGTGCTGTGAGCTATTTGGACAGTTAAAGATTCAAACTACACAACAATTTATTCATATGAAAAATAAGCCCTAAAAATTTCAATGAAGAGTCACAGCTTGTAGCAGACACTTGGATGTCCCTCAAGTTAGTGATTTACATGTCCTATTCTTTGGGTCTTATGAGGTAACTAAATGCTTCGAAAGTGTAAAATAGCAGCGAGGCGGTGTTTACATGAATACATTATATTTTTATGAAATACAATGTATCATGCTCCTGAAAAGAGACTGCCTGAAAAGTGGCCTGTGGATTCTAATCTTTGCTGTGTGCGGAGACGACTGGTGAATTATTCCCTCCCTTGATTTGCATTTTCTTTTCTTTTCTTTTTTTTTTTTGCATTTTCTTTTCCAGTGTCAAAGCAAAACGAGCCTCTTGTTTGTGCTGGCTTCCGATTAAATTAGATTTTATATTTGCTATTTCCTCCTGAATTTGGTTTCGGAGTAAACAGTTATTTTCATTAAAAATCCTTCCTTGGCTTCTGTCCTTCAGTTATTGTGATGTTTCTGGGTTGCTCCTGGTTTTGTTGTTGTTGACTCTGATCATCTGTGCCGAGTTCTAAATTGTATTTACTTGCTGCGCCTCCGTTCTTGACTGTTTACCTCCCTTTGTGGTCCCCCCAATTTCCTTAGTTAAACCCGACTCCTGTCAGGGGCCGATCCTTCCTCAAGGTATTCTATGGGGCTGGCTGGCCAATTTGCTGTTTGCTGACTGCAGACAAATTACAAGGAAGAAACAGAGCTGACATTCATTGCAGAGATGATTTGGAAAGTGAGTGACTAACATGGAGTCTTGAAAAGCAGCAGAAACAAACTTTCTTGACCCAGCCAGAAATATCCACATTCTTTGGGAAGGGTAGTGGAGCGAACCTAGCAATGACCTTCAGCGGGAACAAAGCCAGTCCAGCTTTTCAATTTCAAGCTGGAAGAACTAAAAAGTTATTTCTACCTAATAAAAAGAAAGTACAATGCGATTTTAAGTTCCCACCCAAACTCTTCATCTATGTTAGAACATGTCAAAAGCCACCCAGGGTCCATTTATGCTATAGCCACTACTAATAAAATTTCACAGGTCTTTGTAGCTATACACATGGAAGGGGAAGACGGAGGGGAAGTTTTAGGGTGGAGAGGTGAAGTAGAAAGCTTTTATTAGGTTTCTAGAAGAAAATATAGATTTTTTTTTTGAAAATCTGTACCATTGCTGACTTAACCAATATGCACTGAATACGTCTCAGACACCAAGCACAGTCACATCACTGTGTTCACAGAGACAGAATCCAGGACCCCACAGGTGCCGGGCTCCACAGGTGCCCACAGCCCCTATGGAAGCACCCGGGTTTGCATGTAACCTCCAAACGCCCTCCCTTCCACTGCAAACCACCTCCAGTTCACTCGCAGTATCTAATACAATGTAAATGTTATGCGAACAGTTGTTACACTGTATCACTTAGCAAGAAATGAAGAGGCAAAAAAGTCTGCGCACATTGAGGAAGATGCAAATTCTTAAAAAAAAAAAAAAACTTCCCGTCCCAGGTTGGTTAAATCTATGGATGCAAAACTCAGAGGCAGTGACAGCTAAACACCCTGTTGCAGAGTTTGGGACAGTAAACAAAACAGATGACAGACGATGTCTTGTCTCACTATGAGTTGGGTGTGAGAGGTACCCCCAAAGACTCGCGTTTTAAAAATTGTTCCCCACATGTTAGTGTTATCTTGGAGGATTCCGGAAGCCTTATAGAGTAGGTTACTAAAAGAAAGCCTGTGAAGGATGGACCCTATTTGTGTTTCCTGTCGTCCTCTGCTTCCTGACCTGAAAAGCCTCTGCCACTTACTCCCACTGCCATGAACTGAGCCTCTCTGCCAGGTCTTCCCCAACATGGTGGACTGAAACCCACTAAATCTATGCAGCAAAGTCAGTGCTGGCAACCTGANCATTGGATTCTGCTTCAGATATTTAGATTCGTGAGCATCTCTGAAGTTATCCTTTTTCTTACAGACTTTTTTATGAGCAATGTTATTTTTTTTTGCAACATAACCTGTTTATGATGGAAACATATATTGCAACAGATCAATGTGCTGGATCATGAACCTACAAGTATACAAATAAAGCACACAATTAAATATCCCATAGTTATCTTTTTCTTTAATTTTGTTTTTAAGTCTCTCCATGGTTCCAATACATTTCCCATACAAGAACTTTCTTTTGGGTTGTAGCTATCTGTAGTAGTTCATCTTCACCAGAAAACCTGCTGCAAAGGTTTTTGATAGGGGAGATTGTTTTTGATAAAAGCATAAAACAGATATAAGCAGAGAAGAAACAATGAGCTCTCAGACCTGTAACTGCCCCTCAGACCCACAAAGGAGGAAACGGATGTCACAGTGACTTGCTACAATGACATAGCATGCACTTGTTCACCTAATTAGCTGATAATTAGGCCTTTAAGGCCTTGTGAAATATCTGCTTTGTGAAAAGAACCATGCCATATACAGGTGAATCTGTGTTATCTAAGGAAAATGCCAGAAAAAAACCTGCAGGACTTCTTTTTGTGATATCATTCATGGCACATTCTTTTTTTAAAAAAAAAAACCTATATAACTTTATTTTATGCACATTGGTATAACAATGTCATATTCTCTGGAACTGAAGCTACAGACAGCTGCGAGCTGCCATGTGGGTGCTGGGAATTGAACCCAGGGCCTCTGGAAGAACAGTCAATGCTCATAACCACTGAGCCATCTCACCAGCCCCTCATGGTACATTCTTGTGGGTCCATCTGCACCCTGAAGAACATGTAGGATAAAGTCTGGAGCTGAGGGGCATGGCTGGAACATCTTTCTGCTCCCAGTTCTGCCCCAAAGGCTAACTCCTCCCTATTCCCTAAGGAATACAGCGGGGACTCTTATGAGATATTGCAGAAATAAAAACAGTTGGTAACACTAAGAGTGGATACTGTTTATAAAGCTCGGTTCTCTTTAAAAACAGGAGTCTTTACTTTCCAGATAGTTCTATATCTTTTATATTTTTAAAAAAATATCCTCATAAAATGTTTCTCCACAGTCTAATTCATAGCTCCTTTCCAACCCCGCAAATGTTTTGATGCTAGACGTGGGTTGAACATGGTTGGGTGTGCAGTAAAAATGAAATTCGGTTCCCTCACATCGCACTGTAAAACAGCTAACTATAAACAGCATTTTGCATTAATAATATATTACATTTAGAAAGCAGATTCTATGATATATACACAGTGTATTTCACTGCGTGCTTAAAATATTCATGCACAAAGAAAAAATAAATAGGGCATCTACCATGGTGTTCACGGTATTGTTCTGGGAAGTGGGGTTATGGGCATATTAGTCTTCCTCGTTTCCTTTTCTGCATTTTGTGAGCATTGTCTAATAAATGTGTATTGTTCTGGAAGGGGGGATGTTTTTTAAAATGCGCTTTTAAGAGCTTAAACAGCTAAAATCTTGAGATCTACTGAGTGTCTGAGTTAAAAGTCTAGCTCATGAAGTTTGATGCGGCAGCGGTTGGCCTGAAATGGTTATTTTAAATTACACGTAACTAATAAGTTCTTCAGCCACGCCGAGCACCGCTCTTCCTCCATGGCCACAGGCTCCTCATCACAAAGATGGCTCTTCCACATCCCAGATCGAAAGCCGATTATGAAAGCATGCTCTGGCTATCACGAAGGGAAGCTGGGCCAGTGTCTGGTAACGCCGGGATAGACAGCTGCCCCTTCGCCATGGAGACTGAGTCCTTTTCAGTGGTCACTCCGATGTCGGTCATGTACCTGTGGCCTTGCGGCTGGTTAGCACAGGGCAGTATGGTCCCCAGTACATAACTCACATCTCCGTGCCACACTCAACAGTTTCCCTACCGGTATCGACTCAATTTAACTCGATGCAGCCCCTCAGAGAGTGCATTTTCAGGAGTGTACCACGTGGTTATGTGTCAGAAGCAGCCTCAGTTTCTCAAACCAAATAAGAGAAATGCCCTTATCCTTCTAGAGAGTGTTACTTAAGCATAAATAGAAAGACATTTAGGGCAGAGTGTCAGCACAAAGCAAGGACACAACTGTGCTTGTAAACTTCAAAACTGCTTCACGTGAACAATTGGGCCGTGTGCTTCTGCTGGGCCTTGATGTCCATGGGTCCCAGTCTGCCAGTCAGCACGTCCACGTTCAGCTCTCCCCACCGTCCCAAAGAAGAGGAGCTGTGTTAGCTTCTTTGCCCATCGCCGAGGGCAAGTACTCAACAAAAGCCACCTAGAGGGAGAGAACTGGTCTCAGCTCATGGTTTCAGGAGGATTTCAGTTCATCGTGGTGGGAAGACATTCTAGGGGAGCAGCTTTGCCCATGGCCTCGTGCAGACAGGAAGCAAGAGCTCAGACAGCTCAGGCACCTCAGTAGGAGAGGCAGCTGCAGCTCTCAGAATTCCTCCCAGACACCACTCTCCACCACCCAGGCCTCAAGTCCTCCATCTTCCACAGCCTTTAAAATAGTTCCACAAGCAGGGCCTGTGCCAGTTTCTTCTCTGTTGCTTTAATAAAACAACACAATCAGAAGCAACTTGTAGAAGGGAGGGTTTGCCTGGGTTTACCGGGAAGAGAGGGCTAGGAGTCCATCCTGGTGGCAACAAGCAGCAGACATGACAGCAGGGGCTGCAAGGTCGCATCTCAAGCTAGGAATGGGAAGTAGAGAGCAAACTGGTAAGGCGGCAAAGCCTTGAGCTTTCCAAGCCCGCACCCCTATGATAGATTTCCTCCAATGAGGCCACACCTCCTTGAAATAGTACGGCCAACTAGGGACCAGGTGTTCAAATGCCTGAGACTATGGGAGGGAGGCGCGCGTTTCTCAGTCAAACCAACCTGGGGCCTATTGTTTGAAACATATGTCCATAAAACCTAATCTGGAGACTTGAGATGCAATCCATAATGGTGATCAAAACCCGTTGTCAAAATGTAGCTCATGGCTAACCAAACATTTCATTTCATGTAGAATAACTACATATGTTTAATGTACTACTTTTGAACTGATTTTCTTATATTTCAGGCATGGCTCTATGTATGTAAAATATCCCTAAATCTTCAAATGAAGTAAAGTATATTACGATTTTAAGACTTAGTCATCATTTTATTTGAATACATAAAGCCTTATGAGTAAATGGTTATTTTTTTTCAGCCACTCATCTATAAATGTTTGAATGGAAGTTAAAAACCCGGAGTGTCGTATTCTCAAAGAAATGCTTGTAATATATAATAATATAAAACATATAATCACATTCTATTATGCTAGACTAATGCATACTTTCATTACAAAATAATAAAAATAAATGCCATGCTTGTATTTAACCAGATGCAATGCTCTTGGTGGCCGAGCGACTGGAAGGACCATTCAACATTGAGTCAGTCATGGATCCCATAGATGTCAAGATCTCCGAGGCCATTATGAACATGCAGGAAAACAGCATGCAGGTGTCGGCAAAGGTATGTCCCTCAGCCGTGTCTCTCTTAACGCGTGCCCATGGTGCAGGTGCCGTCACCTGAAAAACAGCGCTGATGAGATACTTGGGCAGGGACTGTAAATTCCAGGGCGCTGCCAGCAAGCTTCTCCTGCTGGACCACAGATTTACTTCTTCATTTAAAATGTGCAGCAAAATGGCATCGAGGAGGGAAATAAGTTTTTAGTTCACAGCTACTCAATCATGACAAAATCTTTGGCTGCCTGAAGTTTCAGTAAGCCCCAAGAATGTCAGACTAATCTCTTCCATATGTGAGCAATTTGGGGGGAATTTGATGTTCCACATTTCTATACCCCTTCGCTGCGGCCTCTCCAAACTTCTGACTATAGCATCACCTGTGCAGACAAGGCACTTGCTGTACTTGGTCAGCAGGAAACAGCCGAACACCTCCGTTGACCGACTTGAAGACAACCGTACAACCTGCACTAATGAGCCTTTTGGAGGAAATGTTCTTTTGGGTATAAGAATTGAACGCATATTAGAAGGCAAGACACATCAGAGTTCCATAAATCACATGAGAC
>JAQHUG010000028.1:7956377-7984395 GCA_028555095.1 Dicrostonyx torquatus
CAACATAATGTTTAATGATCATGTTTAGCAATTGATTTGCAAAATTACTAGAAATGCCCCAATTCTTCTCATCAGCAATAGGATCCTGTCCCCACACTGCTGCTCTAGGGAGCTCCCTGGATTCTTGAGGCTGGACCTATTGTTCCTCGTGGGCACTCCCATTACACTCATAGCATTCCAGTTCCCTGCTCTTTTATCAAAACACTCACGAGAGTGGGGACATGTCTGAGATTCAGATCCACGCCACTTAATTGTGGCCAGCGTAACACTCAGTATGTATCTATTTGTTGAATCATGGGGTGAATGAACGGTTCACAACCACGCTGATGCGATTCATGTGTTTACTTATATCCTGCCAAGCGACCTTAGAGAAGTTCTTTCAACCTTATACACAAGAGCATGTGAAATAATCATTTAACTAGGCAGAGAGAAATGGGGCTTCTCTTCTCTCCATACACGAAAATACGCTACGTTCAGTTCCCTGAAACTCTGCCCTCGGCTCATTTGGAAAGAATATCAAGATATCCTGCAGAGTAAGGAATGCAAAACCAAAAAGATTAAAAGAAAAAAAAGTCTCAAGCCAATGGAAAGAATTTGTTTTTATTGAAGAAAAGATTTTAAGGAGTATGCAGTACATCTGACGTACCCTGGAACCAAGCTGTTGAAGCCTTGGAAGTAAATTGTTTAAACCTTAAAATGTACATGGCAGCCAGCTTTGGAGAAATCAACGCCAGTAAAAAGTGACCAAAGCAAAGACTGATGGCTTGGCTTGATTCAGGATCCTGAATTCTCCTAACAGGATGCTGAATCCATCCAGGGACTCAGAGTTTGCCAGAGAAGTTGGCCAGGGAACCATTGCAATCAATCTTTAAGGGAAGAAAAACATGAGTCAGGAAGAAAAGAGAAAGAATGATGATGAGAGAGGAGAGGAAAGACAGGGTCGAAGGAGGAGGGAGATTGTTCTGAAATGATGGGGGGGGGTAAAAAGATGGCCTAAGACAAGGCAATCCGTGAAGAGACTGGCCAACCTAAACAGCAATGAAAAGCTGGAGATTTGAAATGTTTCTATCATTAATCCAATGATTTTTGAGCCAAAGAAAGAATAATTACCAGAACTGTTAAGTTGTATCCAGGACTGTGTGTCAAACCAAAGAAAGAATAGTCATCACAGTTGCTAAGTAGCATCCCGGACTTTGGCTTAAGATGTTAGCAGGAGGCGGTGAGGAACCAGGGAGGACCTACTGTGAACTTACCCCCTGGGGAAAGTTCCATTTATCGATAATATGCAAGTCCTCTGGCTGCTAACCTGATGAACTGCCTTTGAAAATATTTTAGGGTATCATATTTACCTACATTAGCATGTGAATATCCTTACACAAGCATACGTTTCAGTCACCACTTCCACTTTGAATGATTGCTTTATTTGCGGTCGTATGTGTGTCTGTGCACGGGCATGCGCAGATGACTGCGGTGCCCACCTAGGCCTGAAAAGAGTGCCGGACCCCTGGAGTTGGACTCACTGATGGCTGCGAGCCACCTAATGTGGGTGCTGGGGATGAACTCAGGTCCCCTCTCTACCTGCATCCCTTCGCAGTGAGAAAAGGCCTTCAGCTCTGTGCTTGAGTTGGATGATCTGGGTGATTGACAGCAGGGAAAGAATGCAGCTGTGACAATGAAGGAACGCTCCTGGCCAGGATGCGGACCAGACAATGATGATATTGGGGACAAAATCTTTGGAAAGAGTCCAAATGACCTACCATTTTGATCTAACCAATGCCGTTGACTGTGCTCTGGATCCAGTCACTGTGATCCCTCCAGTCCGTTCATGTTTCTCTTTCTTTAGTTTTAGTTACCCACAGTCCATTGCTGTCCGACGAACTTAAAACATCCTAGAAGTAAAAACTGATAAGTTTTAAATTGTGCACCGTTTTAGGTAGCGTGATGACGTTTTACGCTGTCCTACTCCATCTTCCCGTGGATGTGAATTAACTTCTTTCTCGGCGTGTTTATGTTGTATATGCAACCCAACACTTAGAGACTTCACGGACATCTTGTTTATAGAGTGACTGTCACTACCACAGTGCTCACCTGCAAAGAACTCTTATTTTATTCAGAAATGGGCCCAAAACACAAGGGTGGTGATGCAAGCAATTTGAATGTGCCAAAGATGGGCTTTAAAGTTCTTCTTTAAACGGAACAGGTGAAAAAGACCATAGTTACATAAATAGACAAAAAATTGACAAGGTTCAGTTCTCTGGAGTTTCTGGCACTCTGTAGCACACGAGGGACTACAATAGGCATAGAAACTCTAACTCTGAGCTTAGTCTACCAACCAGAGTGCCAGTATGACTATTCTGTAAATGAGATCTTCCATTTCCTAACCAGCTTATTAATTTTTTAAAAAAATAGCCTATCAAATGATCAAGAACTAGGATTGTTGTTCTAGTTATTAATTTTAGTGAAGCTGTTTATTGAGCTTGGATTTACCTCGACATGGTAAATGGGGCAAAGACAACAGCCGTATTTTTCCTATGGGTGCATGGTTTGCCAGAGTTCTTCAGGCTGAGGAAGAAATGCTCAACCGCAGTTCGGAGGAGACAATTGCTTATTGGAGATGGCATGTGTGTGACGGGGTCTCCCAGGGACACTCCCGGGTGTAGGGAAGGGTCTCCCAGGGACACTCCCAGGTGTAGGGAAGGGTCTCCCAGGGACACTCCTAGGTGTAGGGAAGGATCTCCCAGGGACACTCCCGGGTGTAGGGAAGTGTCTCCCAGGGACACTCCCAGGTGTAGGGAAGGATCTCCCATGGACACTCCCGGGTGTAGGGAAGGGTCTCCCAGGGACACTCCCAGGTGTAGGGAAGGGTCTCCCAGGGACACTCCCAGGTGTAGGGAAGGGTCTCCAGTGGACACTCCCAGGTTTCTTTACTTCCCTTTCCTGCTTCTACTCCTTGTTACTGGTGACCACATGCTAGGTGACTTCAACAAATGCAAAATGGGGAGATGATGCTAAAACTTTTACTTACTTGTAGTTATTCGTTTCTGATATTTTTAAAAACACACAATGTATTTTTAAATACATTCGAAGTGCATCGAAGCTGGGGTACAGTGATGAAATGCTTCCGAGTCTATTTTCAGAGTGCTTGAATGGTTCACCCAGGGCTCTGCGCAACCCATGCATTTGACTTGTTATTCAGTATTTCTATGAGTAATTACAGATTGTGTCAGTTAAAATAACTAACCTTTGTATTTCATTTTTTCAGTTCACTGGGCATCATATTTCATCTTTAAAATGACTTTAAAACTCTGAAAGTCGTATTGTCCCAGTTTAAGATGAAGGACGGAAGCCAGTACTTCAAACTCCCAAGTTCTTGTTAATGACTCACTGTACTCAAAATGTATTCATCACCCAAAATTTATGCTGAAAGTTAACTCCTGGAACCTTTAGCTGTAATTACAGGAGAATCCCTTATGAAAGAGACCTGAAGGGGCCCTTTCACTGGTTCATCTGCTAAATCAGGACAGGGCAAGAAGGTGCTTAGACCTTATACTTCACAGCCTCTAGAGCTACAGAAGTTTCTGATATTTATGAATGACCCAGTCTAAGGTATTTCATTATAGCGCTTCAAATCTCCAAAACGCTTGTGTCCTACCCCACGGTTCTCTGTTACAGAAATAACTGCCACACCTGGACCCATTCTACACAGCCCTGTCCTGACTGACTGGCTCTTTGTTCCCTCGGGCACAAAAGGAATAGATCGAAACCCAGTTAGTCTTCGCACAGAGAGCGAAGTCATCAGCACTGTGATACAAATTAGAATCTAATAAAGAAAGAAAACACCACTTAGTCTCACAATGTCAAGTCCAAGTGAATCCAGGCGGTCGGTGGTGACATATGCCTTTAATCCCAGCAGTGAGTTCTAGGACAGCCGGAGCTGTAACATAAAGAAACCTTGTTTTAGCCGGGCGGTGGTGGTGCACGCCTTTAATCCCAGCACTCGGGAGGCAGAGGCAGGAGGATCTTCGTGAGTTCGAGACCAACCTGGTCTACAAGAGCTAGTTCCAGGACAGGCTCCAAAGCCACAGAGAAACCCTGTCTCGAAAAACAAAAACAAAACAAAACAACAACAACAACAAAAAGAAACCTTGTCTTTGTGTGTGTGTGTGTGTGTGTGTGTGTGTGTGTGTGTGTGTAAGGGGGGAGTCATCCAGTTATCCATATTTAAAATAAAACACCAGAGCTCCACTTTCAAATTTCAAAGTAATATGTGTTAACCATAGTTTTTGACTTAGTAAAAACCCACTGATAAGAAGGTACAGAGATGGGGATGTTTTCAAATACCGCCGCGGAAACAGAGAATATGTGCAAGCATTGTCTCTCAAGTGGCCGCTGATGACTTTGCTGAATATGTAATCGAGGCAGAGACCAAGAGGACAGGGAGACAGCTGTAGGTACCTCTGGAAGATGAACCGTGTATCTGCCGACGAGAAATATGGTCATAGATTTTGGTGTTTAGGTTCTAAATACATTTAGAAACCAATGACTGAATGCAAATCTATTATCAATACACCTCTTACTATTGCCCCTCTCCTCCCTCTCCTCCCCTTGTCCTCCCTCCTCCCCCTCCTCCCTATAAAATGTCTCTTCCTTCAGTGCTTCCCTTTCGATGTCAGTGTCTTTCTCTCAGAATGTCAATAGTCTTCTGGGACACCATCTCCTCAGAAGGAGAGGAACCATGAGTCAGAGTGCTCCCCCAAAGCCACAAGTCTTTTGGGGTTGGCTGTATAGAAAAGATGGGTTCTTTGAGTATCCACGGCATTTGTCCGTGACGGAGTTTCTGGATATTTCCTGGGGTTATCCAATTATCCCTTTCCATGTCCCTTCCAGTGAATCGGGCAGGAGGGAACACTGTTGCTACTTTTAAAAGGGATGGCTCTAAAGAGGTGTTACCCTTTTAAGTATTTAGCCTGCTGTTACAACTTCTAGAAACTTCTGTTTTGCAGTGAAAAAAAAAAAAAGACTTAATTTTGACCTTTGCTGAAGGTGGAGTGGCAGCACCAACCTTTAAGGCTGTTCTTTCCGAATCTCGTTTCTCTTAGCAGGCCTGAGCTGGTCTCATCTTGAGGTGGAACTTCCTGGAGGAACCCTGCCGCCCACAAATAACATCCTGAACACACTGGATCAGGTGGTGACCTGACACCCCAATGAATGTCCTAATTTAACACACGGATTCTGTGGCTTCTGCCTCACCTTTGAGCTCTTATGAGTAATGTTGTGGGAAGCACAGATCAGGGCCTTGAGAATCAGTGAGGAAGATGCTTGCTCTTCCAGAGCACCTGAATTTGACTCTCTTGAAGTCTCTTTGGTGTCTTTAATTTCAGCTCAAGGTAATTCAATGCCATCTTCTGGCCTTCGTGGGCACTACGCGCATGTGTGTAAGCCCACACACAGGCACATACACTTAAGGTTTTTTTTTAAGTAAATAAATAAATATCTACAAAAAAGAGGGAATAAAGGCCATGTCAGATGTGTTCCTTTTCATTTTTTAGATCATTTAGAGGAAGTATAAGTTATGGACTTCTGTAATTATGTAGTGATTATCAAGCTCTTGTTTTCCAGACAGTGGGTTGTGAGGTCCTGCTTCATAATCTGCATTTGATCACAACCACATGCCAGTGTGGAAAATGGTATTATTATCTCTATTAAACAGAGGAGGAGCCCTGTAATGGTGGCATACACCTTTAATCCAGCACTTAGGAGGCAGAGGCAGGCAGATCTCTGTGAGTTCTAGGCCAGCCTGGTCTACAGAGCGAGTTCCAGGACAGCCAGGAGAAACCCTGTCTCAAAAAACCAAGATTAAAAACAAAAACAAAAACTCGCATATGTACACATATACTTACATACATACATACTCATACATACGTACACACACACACATATAAACATATACATACACACATATACTTACATACATACTCATACATACGTACACACACATATATAAACACATACATACACACACACACACATATTCAGAACAGAGAAGAAAGGTGGTGGCGCTCATAGAGCCTCCTCTAATTATCCACACAACTCAAGCTGTCCTCAGCTCCACCCATCAGCCACTTGTCCCTCCCTTTCCCTTGATAAACACAGCTTCAGGACTCTAAACACCATCTCTAGCTGAGTTTGCATCTCCAGCCCTGAGCACTCGATCTACTCTCATTTAACCTCAGGACCTGTCTATCATATTACAGATTCTCACCTACTTCTTCTTTCGTTCAAAATATAAAACACTGGGCACCCCAGCTACCCAGGCCCCTTATATTAACATAGACTTAGGTCCCGGTGGTCACAGAGCTATTTTAGAAGACTCAGAAAACAGAAATACTCCAAATTTCTGACTAATAATTCCATTTGTCACTCACCCTATGAACCCCATGTTTTTAAACACGTTTTCTAGCTAATGGATTACATGTTGTCTTACTGTCTGCAGGCTAACATGACAAAATTCAGTAAAGCAGGCATCATAAACAACAGTCCTTCCGCTGTAAGGTCACTGATCCCTTTCCCTACCCGCCATCATCCCGCTACTTCAGCAATGAGGTCTCAATTTAGGGACCTCTAGGGACACAGATAATCAGACAACGTGCGTTCTCTGGGGAACTGTGAGTTTCACTCTGTGTGTTCTTGGCTGCAAAATGGACCTGAGGTTTGTTCGTAATTGGTTCTCTGTATGACACTGGTAGAGAAGTCTTCCATCATCCTCAAGAAAGAGCAGACAAGCTGGTACTCAGGGGCCTCCTTGTACCTGTTCTCATCAAGTTTTACAGAATTCGGCAGTATAGATTGTAACCAGCTTGGAACCCTCCCACGGAAGGGCCTCTCTTATACTGGGTCTGTTCTCCTAAGAGTGGAGTAGAATGTCTGTTTAGGGATAGTCAAACTTTGAGGTCGTCGTGAACAAGTTTTTAAGAATGTTCCCAGCAGATTTAGAGGCTCAGTGACATGGTGATATCGATGGGAAATAAATTTTGTTTTGGTTTTTTTTTTGTGTGTGTGTGTGTGTTTTTTTTGTGTGTGTTTTTTTTTTAATGCTTTGGCCTTACACCCAGCAATTTCAGCTTCGAAGCTACCCTCAAAAACCTAAACTAGACATTAATAATGGAAAGTTAGCAGGCTGTATTAACTAATCTGTGGTCGGTTATCACCTGCCAAACAAACCCACCACCAAACGTGAAACCTCTCCCCAGAACCCACCATACATTCTTTCAGGGAATCTGCATTCCTGTGATCTCCCTGGATTCCTTGAGTCAGACTCTCCCTTCCCGAGCTGTGGTTAGAGGGTCTATCAACCCTTCCCGTGGCCAGGCCTTCGAAATCTCAGCAAGGATGTTGCTATCACTCCCCCGCTCTCTCTTTATATTTCTGAAAAGTCAGCTGTCATTTTCAAAGCAATCCAAAACAGCCCACTCAACAGATCCCCCAGAGCTCTGGGGATGTGAAGGCCCTCCATCAGCGGTGACCTTGATACAAGGAAGTGACTTAAACACTGGGGAAGGGCCCACTATCTTTATCACACTGGTTACACCATCAGCTTCAGAAATTGTGAGAGAGAAGAATAATCAATAGTGTGTTAAGACCAGCCTCCAAGAATGCCAAGACAAAGTATCCCTCTGCTGCAAAATGCTGAGCTGAAGAAGAAGCTTGAATGCACAGAAGAGAAATTAGTGGTAGTGGTGAAGCAAAATGAATTGCGTCTCGAGATGGAATTTGTCACAAGGAATGGCACTCAAGGGCTCTCTGCGTCCTTCAGTCTCTGTGGTCACATAATATGCAGGATGACAAACGCCTCAGGTTGAACAACACAGAGTCAAATAGCAACACAAGAACGAGCGCGCTGTAAATTTGCATGTGTGGGATAAGAATTGCCACAAGTAAATAGTTGAGGAAAGTTTCTTCAGTTGAAATTAAAATTCAAAGGCATCATTTTCTCCTTTTCCTCTCCACTCCCCAACTCCTCATGTACACCTTGTCTTCTCTCAAATTCATGACCTCTGGCCCTTTTTTTTTTCTTTAATTCTTACTATATACATTTTTCCTAAATATATAACTAAGCATATAACTATGACCTGCTTAGTCAATATAAGCTTTCTTGTGTATATAGATTTCAGAGCTGACTCTGTGGTATTGGATCACCAGTTGGGGACCTCTTTCTTGGGGAAGACTCATTCTCAGCCTTTCTTGTCTGTAGATTTTGGCTAGAGTTGGGGTCCTTTGAGATGTCCCCCTTGCATGTTAGCATGTGTGCTGTTATCATTCTTATTCTGAGCCTCGTTAAGACAGCCATGTTTTTGAGACTACCCAGGCTTAGCTTCCCTAAATTTTGGGAGAGAAACTATCACAGCAGATATTCCTGTTCCTCCGACTGTCACCACCTTCCTAACCTGCTCTTCATCGATGATATCTGAGCCTTAAGTGAAAGAGCTTTGTTGTCGGTGAATCAGTGAGGCTGGGTACCAATCACGTTTCTCTGCATTTTGATTGCTTATCATTTTCTGTAATGGTCTCTATCAGTTGTAGAGAACTTTGTTGATGGGTGAGAACTGCACTTACTTGTGGGAATAAAGACAAATATTTAGAGTACAGTAGGGATTCTGCTAGGTTAGTAAAGTGGTGGCTGTAGGATTGTGTACGAGACCCATGACCTCACTCGCCCCTGGTAGCTGTCTTGGTTTCCAGTAGCAGGCATTAACCTTTTTAAAAAACATCTGGGAGAAAATAATCATCTCCTGTATACAAATGTTAGAAACATAAAGTTATACTTGAATATGTTCTGAAAAGTTTTGCTATGTATCTTAGGGTTCTGTAGAGTAGTATATAATATATATTATAAAATGAATATGCATGTATTATATATATGCATATATATGGGATTTATAGGAGTGGCTTATGACTGTGGTCCAGCTAGTTCCACAATGACTGTCTACCAAGGGAAGGTCCAAGACTCTAGTAGCTGTTCAGTCCATGATGATGATCTCTGAGCTGGTCTTCAGATGTAGATGCTGGAATCTTAAAGAATTAAGCCCTCATGCTAGTGAAGGAGAGGACTTATCAGCATGAGTGAGAGCCATCAGGCAAAGAGACCAAGCATCCGTCTTCCATGTCCTTACATAGGCTGTGAACTGAAGGTGTGGCCAAAGTTAAAAGTGAATCTTCCAACCTCCACAGAATTGGGTTAAAACTGGGTCTTCCCACTTCAAATGATTTAAGTAAGAAAAAAAAAAATCCCTCACAGGTCTACCCAGGCACGTGGGTTTTAGTTAGTTCCAGATGTCGCCAACCGAGACTAGCCAACGACTCTGTTTCCTGAAAGTCTTGAAAAGGAAGTATCTCTTGATAACTGGTACAAAAGAGAAAACATCCAGAAAGAGTGAAGGAAATGTTCCCACACCAACCTGAGTGAAATCACTCAGGAAAAAGATCGGCATCTCAGTCCCTAAATTCATTACGATAAAATGTTTGATTTCCCACAGCAGCCCTAACTGTGACATGAACAGCTGTCAACAACCAAATTAGAAGGAAATGCCATTATGTGGATTTCACCCACATTCGCTTGTCCTATTTTCACACCATTTGCTCAGGAGAATGTTTCCACAAAGTTCTTCCAGGAGAGGTTTTCGTTATTCCAAAGGGAGCCCCTCAAGTCTGGTGACTTTGGTATGTCACATGTGAAATGTACTTGTCGTTTTTAGGTAGCATGGCTCCCAAAGGTTACATGCTGAATGCCAAACCCAAGATCACTGAAGAGTCTGGGCCACAACTGGTTTCATCCTGAAACCATGCTATGCAGAATCTATTATCATTCCCGTATTCCATGGTTGGTTCCTGCTATTTTTAGTGGTTATGTTCCATACGGTCAGGCAAACTGACTTAGCAAATACTGACTCCTAATTTCCTAAGAGAAACACGGGACTAGATGCTGCTGGTTAGCGGATGACGAGACATCCCAACTGGAAGCCTGTTTGAATTAGTTTCCGTTTAAGAGACCTTACCTAAGGTCTGCATACTTGATGAACATTGAACCCAAGACACCTAGCTCAGAGCTGGAAGAAAGTGCGTGTAAAATGTGTGCTGTCCTCATGAGACACATCACTCCCTTCCTGGTGTGGGACACTAATGTGCCTAAGCTCTGTCTGCATCCGGGACCCATGTATCCGGTGAAATCACAGAAGAAGCACACGCAGTGTAAGAACATGGATCAAGTGGCCCACAAGAAGGACTGTTCTTCCCAGTGTGACCTGGAGACTGGAGTAGACAGGGTCTCCATTCAGGGCTGTCCGAGAGCACGCGCGGGGGCCACGCCATTGTTCTTGCCACGTTGTCTGTATCAACAAAATTCTCGTGAGTGCTCATCTGAGGATTTACAAATAAATTTCCACTCCGAAGACAACTCTGCAGACATGGTCTCTGTAGATAGTGAGGGCCAGTTGGTTCTATGTGGTAAAACCATGGGAGGACACGCACACAGCTGGGTCTCTCTATATTCATGTGGCAATTCCCCCCCCCCAAGCAGGTGTTTATACATCTTTAAATTCAAAGACCAGAAATTAGAGATTTTTGAAAGTAAGAAGTTCATGAAAAGATGTGACGAGCCTTGTGTGGCTTGCTTCCGGGTTGTGAGTTTAGCTTCAGTTTCGTACTGATGACTGACACTCGCTCTGTTTCTCCTAGGTCTTTCAGGGCTGCGGCCAGCCCAAACCTGCTCCAGCTCTCAGGGCTGCTCGCTCAGCCCCAGAAAATTTTAACACACGTTTTCGGCCCTACAACCCCGAGGAACGACCCACCACGGCAGCAGGCACAAGCCTGGACCGGCTGGTGAGTACTCCGCTCGGTGACTGTGGGCCGGGTCATTTGCTCCGAGAGGTCTGGGCTATGGGATTCCTAACGCTGGCTGGAAAAGTCATAGTATTCTCGTACCTGCTCCTGTTCTCAATAGAATGGTGGACAGTAAGAGTTGTTTTGTTTTGTTTTCCGTGTAGGTCATGAATTTATTTAGGAACCCTTAAGACTGCTAAACCTGCTAGCTCAGCTTCATATTTCTTTGGAAATGTCACTCTGGAAGCCCAGCTGCTGGCTCTTTCAGATGACTAATTACAAAACCACATCTCTAATTCATTTCTTTTCTCTAAATGCTTGCTTATGTGTTTATAATATCCTGTTACTTTCTTATGATTCCTCATACGCTAAGTTTTCTCTTTGGACAGTCTTTCAGGAAGTCCCAAATTAATGTTTTTATTTGTTTGTTTGTTTTGTTTTTTTTTTCTAAATGTCTCTTAAAAATAGGGATCTTAGGGCCATTTAAATGTGTGTCAGGGACTGGGTGGCTTCTATGTAAGAAAAATTTATCTGGTGATGGCTACTTACTATGTACATAATAAATGCAGTTTTTAATGTGTTTTTTAAAAACAAATTTGGGATAAAAATGAAGAGCTCTTAGTTTCTAAGAAATATGGCCTGATCATTTCCAATTCGATGTCTTCAGTTCATAATGCCATAAGCAATCAATACACCTGCACTGTCAGCGCCATGAAGGCTGCTCTGCCAATTATCCTGATGCAAAATTAACAGATAAAGCCCCAGGGTCATACAGCATTTGAACCACGTCTGACTGTGTCATAGAAACTTAGTCTTGAGGGTTGTTGGTTGTGAAATACTGTTGCTAGTCACTGTTATGAATGGCTTTATGGTTTCAGTCAATACCCCTTGTACGGGGTAGAACTCATAAGATTCAATTGTTTGTGTTTGGCCTCTGTGTAAGTACATCTCAGCAGCATTTCTCTCTCTAGAGAAAAAGAAAGAATCAAATGTATGTAGCAACATAAAGATCTACCCATTAAGTGTCAAAGTGAAAGGGCAGCTGCTCTAGATAACTGTTAAATTATTCTTTGAATTTATTACCCTTTATTAGCAAATAAAACCCCTTCTTTGACACAGGTTTTGAAAAAGGAATCCTAAGTGTGATGGCTTCGACCTCTCCCCCCTTGCTTAGTCCTGTCCTCTATCACTTTTTCAAGAAAATTTGAAAATTAGTTACTGGTTTTCTTTTACCCAACCAATTCTACTCTGCCGACCAACAGCTTGGGCGACTTTTGCCAAGAACGCTGGTTTCCGGTAGAGCACGCTGTTTGGATTCTGCTCTGCAAATGCTTTGCGTCTCTCTAAGCAGAAACACGCGGGCTTCAGTAACTTTAGTCATTAGAGGAGGCTGTGCCCTTCGGGGTGTCTGCCAACCCCAGCTGAAACTGGAACATGGTGTCGGATGGATCCGCTCTAGACAGCTCATGTACTAGATTGTGCCCACAGAGGACAACTTCAAAACTCTCTTCCAGAAATTTCCTCTTAAATCTTCTCACCGTGATAGGTGGATAAAGTTTTTTTTTAAAAAAAAAAAAAAGAAAGAAAAGAAAAGATCATATTATACATTTAGTCAAAAATGCCTTACATGTGGACACTGTACTGATCTCTATGACAATCAGGGGATATTTTCCCTTTGAAACAGAGAAGCATTCTGTTTAAATAAGGTTAAATAAGCACATACCCTTAAATGAGTAAAATAAAATAAGGGGGAAAAGCTTGCTACTCCATGCGGTATTATTGCTCTAAAACACAAACTAAATAAATGCAGCTCTGATCATTTTCATGATCTTCCAAGTCCCACAGTGAAGGCTTCACTGAGTAACCTTCAAAATGCATACCCAAAGGGAGTCTGGAAAACTATTGACAGCAAACTGATTGAAGACATTCTATTTTATGTCCCCCCCCCGAAAATATTTTTAATCGATGTTTCTCAAGCACTAAATGACAATGTTGATCCCAGGGCCAGCCCCAGAGCGTAGGCATTCAAGCCAGGAGCTCAGTTTGTTGTAGGATGCTCTCCATCAGCACTGAGAGTGACTTCCTCCTGGGTGCGACTTCAGGCTATGTACGTGAGAACTGCCGTTTTGTTCCCGGTCTATGTTCTGGAACTCTGATCTCTTTTCAAACGTGAGAATTAGCCGTTTGTAACAGCCTGCCTCCTTCCAGTTCTGCCCCTTCTCTCCAAAGATCAATTGTTCCCACATCAAAAGATGCCCTACTGAGGTTTTTCTTAAGACAGAGACGCTGGGCCCCAAGCTCCCATCAGAGGCTCCCTGTGCAGCCACGGGCTTCCCCAAGGCCATTGTCTTCTGAGCATTCTGGGGTGGTCTTTCATGGACCTGTTCAAGGGGCAACTCCGGTGAATTCTCCAGAAGGGTCCGTTCGCTATTACAGCCTGTCCCTGCTGTTTATAAAGAAGCCTTGTGATACCAACTCCTGTTTTAATTTTGCCCTGCAAAGATGTTTCCTGAATATTTATAAGAAGCATGTGTCCCAGAAAAGGAGGAAATTGGAAAAGATTTCCCTGGTTCAGCCGAGAAAAGGCTTTAAAAGCCGACATTAAAGCAACTCCCCACACACCCCACCTATTTCCGTAAATGAAAATAACTTCATTCTGATGCTGGTGGCGGGTGACTTCTTGACACCTTTTAAATTAGTGCCTGTTGTATTGACTCTGGAACCCATTGGTAAACGTTCTTATGTCAGTTAGTGCAAAGCTGTGTTTCTATGTGAACTGATAATTAAGGGCTTTGTTTTAGAAATAAAGGTCTCAAACCCCAAGTCGCTGCTAAAGCTCGCAGGAGAGAATCAGAAAGAACACGGTATCTTTCAGAGGGCCCAGTCTGTTCATGGGGAGCTTGGAAAGTCTCCTATCACAAGGAAGAGTTTCCATTTCTTCTTTGAAAGTTGTGTGGGCCTGCAGTGCTGCTGACAGCAGCCGGCAGCCTTCAAACATGCTACCCTCGAGTCGTACTTTCTTTGCCAAAACCAAAAGATTGTGTTTGTGTCAGCTCACCGCTGAAAGAAAGCTGGCCCTGGGGAAGTCTCAGAGTCCTCACTGCCACCAGCTGCATTTTATTGGGGATGCTAGCACCTGATCCTGCTAACAGGCTGTCCTCAGCATTCTCTCTGACCCCAGCAGCCCTCCTGTCCCCACTGGCTGCTACAGGTCACCAGTTAAGTGGGCCAGAGGTCGCTGTTTGCACTCTGAAGGGGACTGGTTCTCCTCTCCTTTTCATAGATTTATCCTCCGTGGTTTCTCTGAAATACCTTGATAGGAGGTTATGCAGCTAGGAAATTCCCACTCGGTGGAAACAGCAGGTGCGAAACTAATTCAGCACGGTCGCTAGAATTCTCAGGTCTGAGCACGCAGAGGTGTTGGACATCACCCTCCTGAAAGGCAATTAGACGAAGAGCTCGGAAAATTAGGGCACAATGTGCTCACTCCGGAGCACTAAGGCAGAGATTGCCTGTTACTTACAGCGGCTTTCTCATTAGGGCACATCTAAACTCTAAATTACAGCCCTTATAAAAGTCAACCTTAGAAAAAGAGAGAGAGAGAGAGAGAGAGACTTGGAAGTTAACTCATCACGCTGTGATGATTTAATCGAAAGCAACTCCAGTAAGTATCTCACCTTGTCCTGGCTGTCACGATTTCCCGGTTATTCTCCAAGTCACTAAGAGCGTGGGCAGGGCAGATGGAGTGTCGGCTAACGAATGAGTCTAATGTGCCTGTCTGTGCTGTACTGTATAAAATAACCTCTTTTTCTTTCTCTCTTGAATTTGTTTTCCTCTTGCTTCCCAGAGGACTGTGTGGAGGACCATGCAACATAGTGTAAGCCCTGGTCTTGTTCTTTCGTTCATCCCATTTGTCTAGAACATTCCTGAGAAATGCCGCCTTCCCTTTCCCTAACCCTAACCCTTTTCCCCTTATCTAAGATGAGTTGACCGTTGTGCAGGGTCACCTCGTTTCCTAGTTTCCTCTCTGTTTGGTGTTTATGGCTTATAACTGCTTTGGTATTCTTTCCCAATGGCAAGGTTTCCAATCTTTGTGGAACACTACCTCATTGGGTGGCTGATTTAAATTCTATTCTAGTGGTCAAACTACTGTCATCTGCCTGAAAAACTAGCCCATCCCAATGGGCTCTATTGGCTTTTTCTTCTTGTGCTGAGAGAATAATTATCTCGTTACTAATAAAAACAAACCATCATCAACTCTCATGCACAAGGAACTAATTTTTCCATTAGCAGGGACATGGAGAATGTAGGGGCTCAAAAAAATAGTTGACGGGCTGGGCAGTAGTGGTGCACGCCTTTAATCCCAGCGCTCGGGAGGCAGAGGCAGGCAAATGTCTGGGAGTTTGAGACCAGCCTGGTCTAGAAGAGCTAGTTCCAGGATAGGCTCCAAAGCTACAGAGAAACCCTGTCTCAGAAAAAAAAAAATTGTTGACAGTATAAACTGTTTCTCTCCATATGTTTTGTTATTGTTTCTTTTTGAATTACTGGGTGTGTTGGTTTGTTTTGGTTTTGTTGTTGACATTTGTTTGTTGTCTGTTTGAGCACTGTGGGAGGGAATACCTGTTATTGTTTTATCTGAAAGTGGCCTATGTTGGACTGAGGAAAGAATTCTAGGTTGCCTTGGCTGTTCCCATTGACTAAAATGTTAGAGAATGTGGTTTTCGTAATACTATTTCGTGATGGTAGCATTCTCTCAGAAGGATCTGTATCCTTAGGCCAGAATGTGGCACATGCCTGTAATCCCAGTTCAAAGCCAACCTGGGCTAGCTAGAGAGTCCAAGGCCAGCCTGGGGCTACATATCCTGTCTGAAACAAAACAAATTTCTCAAAGACCTGTCCTGGGACCGGAAGAGGAGGTGTCTGTCGCTGAAGGAGCACTCCCATGACATAATATAATCCCCTTCTCCCTGACTTAACCCGGGTGGTACTAGTACTGTGTGAAAGATCGCCTTCAGAATTCATTTATCTCACTGAGAACCTGTCCTGCTGAGTAGCCATCCATCCATGATTACATCCTAGCCCAGGCCACTTTGGATGAAGAGACAGGACAGAGGACTCAAGGGTTCCTGATCCTAACTGGAGGAGGAGAGAGGAAGTCACGACTGGGCAAGGTAGGCTTCTGTCAGTTTGGCCGAATGAATGGCCAGAGTCTCTCCAGCCAGGTGCCACACAGCTCTTCCCTATAAAGAGTCCCAGGATCCTGTTAGTGCCAGCAAATGAGCGAGCCGGTGTGGTCTCCTGGATGGTCACCTTGACCTTGCACCTTCACCCCTGGAATTGCACCCCCTTCGATGTCCTGGGGTGAAGGCAATCACACTAGCACCCCTTATCTGCTGACGTTCCTGTCTGCTGTCACCAAACATTAAAACCCCCAAATTATATTTTTCTATAGGATCTTGGAGAAAACAAGCCACACCTTCAATTCGTTGGTGTTTAGTAGAGAGCAAACATGTTATAAGTGATACCACACACAGGCTTGAGTCAAGGCCAAACACTCTCAAGATATGCACTTTGGGGCTGGCCCAGTGTATGCCTGGTCCGCCAGCACTGGGAGGGGAGGGGAAAGAGGGTGGAGCCATTTTAATTTTTTTTTTTAAATACTGCTTCGAAACAAAATGGATGCGGCAACAAACGTTCTGAACTTCTTCTTGTCTGCTGCCTAATACCACTTTCAGAGTAAAATGCTAGTCATAAAAAAATGTTCTCCCAAACCTGTCTGGGGCCACTTGGATGTGACTTAGGAAGCCTGGGCTGTAAAGGATGGGGAAACAGTTGCTCATTTAGAATCAGAATCCTCACAGCCAACTCCGAGGAGTCTGAGGCCAGCAGCTCCACCACTCTGCATTTCAAAAGGGTGTCAGTGTGGATTTAAGAAATCCTTTTATTTTCTAGAGGTCCCCTCTCCTTAGGTTGGAACTGATCCTTCTCCCTTCTAGCCCAGCACACACACACACACACACACACGTACACATACACATACACACACGCAAGTACACACACGCATGCACGCACACATGTGCACACACACGTACACACATGTACACAAGCACACACGCACACACATGCACACACCGCACGTATACACACGCACACACATGTACACAAGCATACACGCGCACACACACATACACACACACACACACATACACACACTCGCCCTTCCATCTTTGCTTAGCCTGAATAAGAAAGAAACAGTAAGAGATTCCTAACAACAATAAACCCGATTCTCTACTTTAATTAGTTTCCTAAAGATAACTGGGTCAAAGTTAGGCTGGCTTCCAGTCACTGTGCAGCTGAGTAAATTATGCCCCATTCACCCCGACCACTGCTCACTCCATCCCCTTCGGATCATGAGCTGCCATGTCTCGCCTGAACCTGCTTTCTCTGTTTGCTATAAAACCCCACTGAGACACCCCAGTTTCATTTCCACCCTTGGAAATAACAGCAGCAAAATGCAATGTGCTCTCAAAGCCAGGAGGAAATAAAAATCCATGAAAACCAAGCCACCCGCCTTCCTCAGTCTGTTTCTTGCTGTTCTCCTGGCAGCTTGCTCAGCGTGAGGCTGCAGAGAAATGCCACTTCTATTCAGGAGGTTTGCACTTGATTGGGCCCAACTGGGGACTCTCAGAAGACACCCATAAAAGGGGGTGACTTATCTCCACGATGCGCTGCTTATTCTGTGGCTTTGAAGGGTGTACAAATCTAAGTCAACGGTGAGTCCTCCGCTCCCACCTACGCTAGGCCGTCTTCCCATCCTTGGGAAGAGAGTCTTTAAGGCACATCAAAGAAGAGTGGAAATAACTGGGTTTCATTGAGTGGGCTTGCTCAACACCAGAAGAAAGAAGACAATTAGGAGACCTGGGCAGGTGACTTTCTGGGAGATGGTACATACGTGGTCCCCATCAATGCTCTAAAAGTGTCCGGAGAATCCTACGGACCCTGACAGCACCATAGCAACATGCTGAAGTTTTAAAGGTGTGGGGGCATGGGGGGGGAGACCTTCTACACAGCTTTTATTCAGTGGGAGTGGTCTACAATCAGTCTTGAGGTGATCTACCCGTTCTAAAAATGTCCTGTTCAGCTCTGTTAAATGCTTCTCCGACCTCATAGACACCTCAGTAAAACCTTTGGTGATCTCCATGCCATAAAAATGAAATGCTCCTTGCTCAAACTAAAACAGGACGATTGTGGATTCAGGTCTGTTTTACAGGATCTCAATAGGTTTACTTTCTGCTTCAGACTTTAAAGGATCTTTCAGGATTCCAACCTCAGCTAAAATCCAAATTGATGCAGCCTATACCTCCAATCAAACCACACATATACGGGGTCAACTCTTCCCTGTTGCATTGCATTTAGGAAAACTCCCCACCACATAAGATCTACTTCCCAGGGAGATGCTAGTGCTGACGTCATCAACCAAGAACATTGTTTTTTATGTCAATTAGATACGCTCCGTCTCCTCCAGGGAAGAACGTCTAGCGCAGAGCTTTCTAAACCATTAGCACACAGTAACTAGGAATTTGATTTCATAATCTAGGGTAGACTACACCAGACAAAGTGGAGAAGGAATATTAACAAGTGAATAATCATCAACGAAATTTGCAAATTGAATGCATTAAACATCTCTAGCATCCTTGGCATAGGCCGTGTCTAACAGAACTTTTCTCTTTCACACACTAGAACTTTCTACCCGAGTCTTGAGCAGATTTAACGGAAGCCTTGCTGTCAGTTATGAGCTACTCAGATGACGAGGTCCTCACTCCTAGGGTCTCCTCTTATCAAGAGATAAAGTTGGTGTTTCGGTGAATTGATCCAAAACTCTTACCAAGCAAGCCGCACTAAACTACTTAAATTAAAAATGTTTGTTCGTGTGACACACCAGTTGACCTGGGCCTTTTATGAAATATTGCTTGGCTTCCAGGGCTTTTTCTTGTCGTGGAAAACCTGTCGTAATTTTTCTTCCGAGCTGTCTGAGACATTTTCTCCACAGCTCCCCAATGTGATGTTCATGCTTATGAGAGATAGACCTGAAGAAATGGGATATTTTATAACTACCAGCTCTGATACATTGGCTGTATAATCAATCAGCTTTTAAGGGACTCTAGGGCCCCAAGAATATATTTTAAAGCATTGGGAATTTGGCTAGTCCCATAACATACTTGGACACTCTTTACTGCTGGCAATAAACCTCCGGCATAAACATTGTAGAAAAAAAAAAAAACCAAATGGAAAAAAACCCACATGAGTGGAAATTAACTTCCTTTTGCAAATGTTAAAGGTGGAGAGAGATCTGCAATATGTAAGAATTCTATTACTCAAGCTCATTCGTGGTCATTAGCTTCAAAAGCCTGATTCTACAGGTATTTTCTTACAACTTAAAGACTAACCAAGCTGTCCAAAATAGAAGCCCGGTTGACAGAAAACTGAATGAACTGCGAGCACAGGCAAGTCCACTATTGGTAGCTTACAGGCACCTGGGGAGAGGATGTTTGCATATGTGTAATAGGCTCAGAATAGTTTTCAGTGCTATACTGATCTAGATGAACCCCCACTCAAAAAAACAAAGCTGCAGGTAAGAGAAGCCCCCACAAGGCCGGGCGGTGGTGGCGCACGCCTTTAATCCCAGCACTCAGGAGGCAGAGGCAGGCGGATCTCTGTGAGTTCGAGACCAGCCTGGTCTACAAGAGCTAGTTTCAGGACAGGCTCCAAAGCTACAGAGAAACCCTGTCTCGAAAAACAAAAACAAACAAAAAAAAAGAGGAGCCCCCACAGTGGTGCACAATCAAAACGTTGATTTCTTCTTCGTGTCAGATGCCCACTGGTTGACCGTGGTTCTGCAACACCCTTCCTCCAGGACCCTGGGTGACAGAGACGCTGTTAGACAGAGCTTCGTATGATACACTGGTCGGAGAACTTGGCCGTGGGAGAACAGTAGTTGTCACGGTCTCCACCGGGAAGGAATGCATGATCTCATTCATATCTAATTGGCCAAAGTGAGTCGCGTGACCAGGGCAGCCTTCTGAAAGTCAGGGATGGCTATTGGTGCGTGTCTTGGGCAGATAGAAATAGATGTGTCGGTGGTGACAACACTCTCCATTTTTTCCTTTTTCACCTCTCTCTTAAAAAATGTACTGTTGGAGATTTTTCAGCCGTGCATAATTTGATCTAGATACTCCCTAAGCTCTCCCCGCCAACTTCCCTACACCCCCTCTGTCAAGATTTTTAAGCTAACATCTACTTTGTTATCCTCAGTCCCAAAGGCAAACCTTACGCTGAAAACACACACACAGCCACCCCCCCCACCCCCACACGGAGTAATCAGTTACTTGTATTCAGGAAGTATTTGTTGGCTCTAATATGCCAGAGTCAGAGCTCACAATAGCATGTAAAACGACAATACAATTAGCTATGATGTAAATCAGAACATGCCATGATGATTGGTACACAGTGGACTGATGGGCTGATCCTTTTATGTACTTTTGAAAGCATGAGCTTGAAAAAAAAAAAACAAAACTGGGGAGCACAGAGACATAACTCGGTTGTAGGGAGCTTGCCTTCCCCAGCAGGTACAAAATCGCGAGTTCAGTCTCCAGTCCTGGCAAAAATAAAAACGTGTGTGCATTGCTCCAGCGGCTCTGTCTAAACCGCTGCACGTTTTAGCTAAATGGTAAACGTTTTGGCACCAGCTGCTTCTGATGTCTCTCTGAAGCTCAGATTCAATCCTGAGTCAACCACAACATAGACCTCTCACCCCAAATCTGTTGCTAGCGTCTCAAGGAAAGACGTAAAACTTACTACCGATGAGTAAGAGGAAAATTGGCCATTGGGAGACAGAATAAGCCGAGATGTTTTTATTTCTGGCATTTAAGCGTCTTTCGGACACAGACACTGCGCATTTTCGCGCAGCTCCACCGCGCAGATTTAGAGCGCCTGTCTTTTATGAGGTTGTGTGTCGTGTTTGCTTAGTCGAAGCAATTCCTCTGCTTCTCTCCTTTCTGGGTCAACCTTGTTGGAACAAATCAAATTGTTCCCCTCTTCCTCTCTCTCTCATACATCATCACTGAAGATCACCGAGAAGCTGTGTTCCGGAACCTGCCCCGTCTCCTCTCACAGGGCCAGTTTCTCCCTATGCAGTGTCCATGAAGGAGAATACTCTTTACAGGTTAATGGGGGAAACGGCAGCCAGTACAGCAACAGCAAACGCAGCGTCCGCAGTGAAAAGTCTAGGGAATGTGTGTGTGTGTCTTTGGCTTCTGCGCGGGGCCATTTGCAAAATCTGAGAGCTTTGGTCCTACTGGGAGAAAAAATACAATACAAATCCATAAATTATTAATGTGTAAGGAGGCAAGAAACCGATGCCTTTGTAAATTTTATTCTGAAAGATTTTGACCTCAGAAAACTCCCCGCAAGGAGTTTTGAAACATGAAACAGACTCCTCTATTCACCGGAAAGGATGAGTACTTCCTGTGTTTCTCCTTTCTCTCTAAGTGCTAGGGAAAAGGGGCCGGGGCTGGAACTGCCCTGGGAAAGAAGTAGAGACAGCAAACCACTTTAATTGATCGCAAACGAAATACCAAGACCCGGAGGCTGTCCGTAGAACAAGACACATACATGTTACTTGGGAAAATCAAACGTTCTGTTTATACCTGTTCTCAAGAACGAGATGATGCTTAGGAGTCCTCATCCTCTCGTCGGTGCAGGCTTCGTAATAAGGGGGATACGGTTAGAGGCGTTTGATTATACTTCCGTTTAGAGTAAGTTCTGAGTGGTGAGATGGTTCAGCCGTTAAAGACACTTGCCACCCAGGCTGACAGCCAGCCTGCATCCAATGCTTCAGGTCTGCATGGGAGCAGGGAACTTACTCCAGTAAGTTTTCCTCTGACCTGGGCACACATAACACACACACATAACACACACACATACACACATTAATATAGTTTAAAAAATTTAAGTTCTCCTTCTCTGTGACCTTTTACAGCTAGACTTATAATACAATTAATATACAATATTGTATTATAAGTCTAGATGTGAACGTCCTGCTTATTTTACTCAGGATATACTGAGATATCTGAATCTGATTACCCTTTCCACTATTCTGGAAAATTCTAAGTCATTATCTTCTCAAATATTGTTTCAACCTCCTTCATCTTCTTCCTTTGTTCCTCCTTCGTAAGCTAAGGCACCTGCTCTCACCGAATGCCCCACAACTCTTACCCTTACTTTGTCTCGTGCTGTGATGAGAATCATTTCTTTCACTCCCCTCTCAGCTGATTAAAGCTCTCTCCCATTTAATCCGTCTGTGTGCACTGATTGGATTGCTGATGTGTGATGTTTACGTCTTCCCCCTCAAACACGCTAGCTTGAACATCTTGCCGCTGCTTCTCATGTTCCTGAGTCTAGGTTTTCCATTCGGAACATGTTCATTTTGCACTCCAGTTTAGACTCTGAATGTTGAAGGGTTTTCTGCTCTTGACTATTAGTTCTGCCGATTCTCATGAAGAGTGCTTTGTGTCTTTGTATTCCAGCCATGTGGGCGTGTGTGTGTGTGTGTGTGTGTGTGCGCGCGCGCGCACGCATGCATGTGTGTGTGTACATATTCCTTGGACAGGCAGTAGAGATTCTTTTTTGACCTGTGTTGATCCACTTCATGCTCACCCCTCAGGCCCCCCTCAGGCGTCCAGTGGTATCCATGAGGGAACGGTTGCGGCCTCATCACCTGAAGCCTCACTTGAATCTTCTCTCCTTCCTCAGCCTACAAATGGATTCAGGCCCCAGCCTAAGTCACCTAGGTTTGAGGAATGTCCTTCTGGCAAAAGCCGGCCTCAGTGCTCTTATTCCTGGTGCGAGTCCCGTTTTTACTAACTTTATGCCTTTGGAGATTTCTTATTTTCTTGCCAACTTGTTGACTCCTTAAAAACATAATTTCTATATTTTATGTGGTAGTGTTAGTTGATTTTAGTAGGCAAAGCCAGCAGAGAATCCAGTTTGCTATATTTCCCAAGAAATGCACAAACATACACGTGCACGCACACACACACACACACACACACACACACACACACACACAGGATAACTTCCTCTACCAGGAATGTGTTAAGATCCTCAGACATAATGAAGTGTCAGCCATTTTTTTCATCAGAGCATTGGAGTAGCTATCTACTTGGGTCCTCTGTTTCTGATAATTTTTCTAGAAAGAGTTGTTCCATTGAGCTACAGGGCAGTTGGTGTTGTTGGCCAACATTTGTGGCCAAGCTTGAGCCTCTTGACCCAAGTCATTCACAGAAACAAGGTCTTAAAAAGCCTAAGACCTAAGCTTCTGGGTACACACACACACACACGCACACACATAAAGAGAGAGAGAGAAACTCCTTGCTGGAGGCACACACACAGAAAACCTCCTAGCTGGAAACACACACAGAACGCCTCCTAGCTGGACACACACACAGAATGCCTCCTAGCTGGACACACACACACACACACACACACACACACACACTACTCTGTGGGTTTCTCCCACGGCCAGTTCTAACCAAGAGGCTGTATTTGGTCTCATCACACCATCATTTGTGTGCTCCAGATGAGAACCCTAAGTCTGAAAAGATGCCAGCCCACACCATCTGGCACCTCTGTCCCTTTATCATGCTCCTCCTCACCCCACGCCCCTGCGTGAGGATCCTGCCCCTGTCTCTGTCCTCAGAACATAGGCTTTAGAAGAGCAAAACGCCACAGTTTGGCTGTGTGATTGCTCAGGGATTCTTTAACCTTATCTCATTTTCTGACATGTGAAACATTTGTCAAATACCCATGATATGGCTGCACCAGGAACAAACCTTATGCCCTTGCTGAGCCATAAGCTGCTTTCAACCTTGCCACCACACCATCACCAGCGTTAGCAGGGATGGCAGCAGTAGATGGCCGGCAGTTACTAGCAGCGTTCAGTTGAAAAGGTTCCGGTGTGTGATGAGAAGTAGGTTTAACACAAGCCTGCCGGTGAGCACTTGGGTTCCAACCCTTGGTCTGTACAGTCAGTGTCTAGTTAGGCTTCCCGCTCCGGCAGTGAAGACGGACCGCTCAAGCCGGGTGCAGGTAGGCTGGCCACTGCAGTCTTGTAGAAACCTGAGCGAGGGGTTGCTGGCTTCCCACTCCGTTGTCCAATAAAGTTGACAGCAAACCTTCTCTTAGACACAGCCGCGGAGCAAGCTGGTAGCGACATGTCCCGGGGTGCACATTCGAGAAGCTGATAAGGGACTCGAGTTATATGAAAGTGTTCAGGAAGGATGCTGCTAAACGGTGGATGAAAATAACCTAGAGGAACCGTGGCGTATAAAGAGATGCGGGACTCCTTGCCGAGAGCAGAGTACATGCCTGTGGCCGCACGTCACTGCCCAGGACTTCTGCATCAAGGCCTTTAAAACACATTCAGGCCAGGCTATGTAGAAGTAGGGGCAGATGATAGGAAAACCCCAAATTAGGTGACAGAAATGAATGGGAAGGAGAAATGCATTTGAAATAGCTCTTTCTGAAGCAATCCCTTGAAGGCCATCACCGGGGACGCGTCTCTGACTGGAATTTGCCCGCACAATGATCAGTGCTTTGAGAGGGGAATCTGACTACAGGACTGACAACAGGAAGAAAAATCGCGCAGCTATTTTTGTGTTCCGCCAGCTTGACCTCTCTCCTCTTAAACTACTAGGATGGAAGTGTGATATTCAGACGAAAGGCACGAGGACAAGTGACAGAGAAGTCAGCGTAAGAACCCAGGCTTCTCTTCCTTCTGGATTTATGTCCAGTGAATCCTCCTGTTGTCTGTCTGTCCATCCTTCACAACAGAACAGAGTTCAGGCTGTAGCAGGATCTGCCTCCCAGCCTGTCACAGAGCAACACTTCCAGAGACGGAGGTTACACGTTTGTGAAGCGCTTCAGGACAGACAGATGGTTGGCGCCGCCATACTGCCTCACTTGGAGAGCCGGAAGCCGCCAGAACCTGCTGTCACTTGGCGTCAGCCACGCGGAGGCTCTCGGGGCTGGTTTCCATGCCCAGAAGCCTAAGCAGCACTCCTTTAGGGCCTATGTTACATCTACTACTACCAAAGGTCAACCTAGAGGTGACAGGGCTCTTTACTAGGTTGCTGTTGTTTTGTACTGTGGTCCGGTGTTCTCATAGCATCGATTGACCAAGACGGAGAGAAAGGAAAGCAGAAAGTGTGGGATTTGCCTTTCTGATGCTAGGACTAGTCTTAGAGTGCAGAGATCGATCCATGGTTGCCAGAACCTGGGGAAGGGCGCCCTCTCTTTCTCGCAGTTCCACTAGAGGGGAACAAAGAAAGGCTCTTGAGATCAGTGAGACAGAGGGCAGTGGGGTCTGGATGCCAGTGGCTCCTGGATGTTTCCAGAACATCAACCAGCCCTGGAAGTTTGCGTCTCCCTAAATTGCTGACCTGTTCGCAAAGGCTGTGAGCTCCCCAGATTCAAAGGTTCTGATCGGGACCGCTTCCCAGTATTACCAGGCACTTCTGTTTCTAAATTGTGAATTAGGGGTAAACGCCATAGGTGTGTTGATGAAAACGATAAGCGCTCTTCAGAAGAGTAGCTTAGAATGCCCGTGGGAGTCTGAACGGCCCCTCAGGATTACCGACTTCGGGTTGAATCCGTTCTTATATACGTTTGTCCTCTTTGTCCAAAGGATTGCATTATCTTGAGCTGTGGTCAGCGCCTTTCCAAACCTCCTGAGCCAGAGTGGCTCAAGTGTGGTTACCAGCCACACTGGTGCCTGGGCTGCCTCATGCCTGCTCTCAGGACACAACTGTGTGCAGCAGGAAATGACAGGCTCCTGGCATGGGTTGCTTTTTTTTTTTTTTCCCCTCACCATGAAAGTGGATCCTCCCTCAAGATAGTCACAGGAGGATCAGAAGGAGACAGCAATGAGCAAGCCATGCCCGGTGGTCAGAGCCCCAGGGGAGAACAACTGGAGCTGTGTTCTGCGTTTGGAAGGGGCGGATCCTCATGTTATGCGAATACTCTTACTTTCCCAGGATGCAGTAATAAAATGGCAGATCCCCAACCAGCACCAGCTCAGAGCCAAAATAAATTCTGCATCTTACAACCTGTGGTCCAGTCATTAGCTACTAACGCAACTTTAAATACCGTGTGTGTGTTTAAACCTGATTGTAAAACACATTCTTATTCTGTATTTCTTCTGCTAAATTCAGGGATTTTTTTTGGAAGGATGCATGGTATGCATCTATATTAATATCAGAAATAATACATATTTCAGAATTAGGGAAAGCCATAAAATGACAAAGAAAAAAAATAAACAAAAGAAAAATAAAAATCAAACTTATCACAGTCACTATTCTTTGCCACAAAGAAAACGAATGCTTTGGGGCTACGGAAACGGCTCACAGTTCAAAGCACCTGAGTAGGGTTCCCGGGATCCATGATGAAAAGCTGACCAACCACCTGCCACTCCAGTTCCGGAGGATATGACGCTCCTTGCTAATCTTTGCTGGTACCTGCGCTCACAGGCGCACACACACATACACACTTACACACACACACACACACACACACACACACACACACACACACACCTCTCCCATCACTGGATGGTAGATTCCTTGCAATCAGTCAACTTCAACTGCTATCTTTTTCAAAGATACATTTTAAATGAACCCTGACAGATAATGCTGTCCTTCATGTTCTCATTTTTTTTTTTTTCTTAAAAACGTAGATTAAGGGATAAGGCTTTCCAGGGCATCCTCTAACCTTTCCTCTCTTAGGTAAAAGGGCAGGAAAGGGGGAGCTGAGCAGAAGTGATGAGAAGTCTTAAACTCTTGCCCAGCATGCAAGCACATGGGCTTGAGTCACCACAACCACTCCGTCCCTCCTCCTCCCATGAGCCCCGCTACAGACACAAACTCCGGAAAGGGGGAGGGGCGTCTTCCTCGACTCCCACGCTGTCTAATCCACCATCTTGTTCTCACAGCGGAGTCAGGCTACAGTTTGGACGCCACCTCCACCGACGTGAGACAGCCAACACTCTGAGTCCGACTGTGGGACGCCAGCATTCTGAGGCCCTCCTCAGGCATTTCTTCACACATAATAATTTTAGAAACCGGACCCAATGCCTTCTGCCGGGCAGGGCTGTTTGAGTAGCTATAATAGTTTTGCTGGCGGTGTTTGTGGTGGTATTGTCCCCTGTGTCAGCACAGTGCCTCATGTGAGGGACCTGGGGATTCCTGGAATGTCGCGGAGATGATTAATTGCCAAGCACCTCATCACAGATGTTTCCATCAGCTTGGTTCTGGGGGCCTCTTGCTTCCCTTCCTCTGCTCTCTCCCCTGTTTCCCACCCTGGGGCTGCCTCACAGCTGGGGCTTCTTTCCTGAAATTCTAGGCCACAGCACAAGAACCGAGGTGTTTTTATATCGCTGTTCATTTCCTACAGTCAGAGCTAAGACAAAAGCAAAGCCTTCAAAACTGCCAAGCCCTTGGAAGCCACTGGGCTTCCCACAGAGCCCTCCACCTCCACTCCCCCGTCACCGCCCTTCCCCACCTCCTCCATACTGCCCCTTTCTCAGGGGCAGTTGGCGTTCAGACTGACTGGAAGCAGAGGTCTAGGCTTATGGTTTCCTTCTGTGAGAGGCTCTTCATTCTGCTGCCCTACTAACAGGTTGCTGTGTGTCACAGAGTCAAGCGGTTTCACCTGCCTCCCCTTTCCCTAAACAGCCCCAGTGCCCCCTTCCCTAAGGACAGAAGAGACCCTTGCAGAGAGGTCTCCGACCGTGAGAAGCAGAGCCACACTGCACACCTGGAGATGCTAAAACTGAGCTGCCCTCCATGCATGCTTCCCAGTCCTTCCCTGTGAACTCCATGCCAGAGAAAGAAGTTAGCAAAGGGTTACCTCCCCTGCCTCCTGGAGATGTGGTCCATTACAGAGCCCACCGCTGTGGAAAGAGCTGTCACTGTTTTTATTAAGGGCCCCTCTGCCCGCTAGCCCAGCACACCTACACCAGACAAAAACGGAGGACCAACCAAGAGCTGCAGTAAATCAGCTTAGGGAGACTGAGGGCAAGAGATCTGTA
>JAQHUG010000028.1:7987819-8007633 GCA_028555095.1 Dicrostonyx torquatus
CCTTTGGAAGAGCAGGCAATGCTCTTCACCACTGAGCCATCTCTCCAGATTTCTGTACCGCTTACTGCCCAGCCTTGCACAAATATAGCGTGCAGATATTAAACGAAGCCAAGGTTGGGTCTTCTCTGGATACCTGGGCTCATTCCTCTATCTGGTGACATGGAACATTCTAGGCCCGATCCCAGCCAAACATAAGCAACCATGTGGTGATACAGAGCGAGGTAGGGACTAACCCTCCTCTCTCTGTGCTGTGAGGGTGCATAGAAGCCCCGGAAACACACAGCAGTGTGTGCTCGTCCGGTTCATAGGCGCCCTGCTTAAGCGTCTGTCTAGATCCCCCTCCCTAAACAAATACATTTCAAAGTAACATTGGAAAGTCACAGGGCGGCGGCGGCAGCAGCGGGGGGCGGGGGGAATGACCATCAGTTAAACCCAGAAACAAGGTTTAAAAAAAAAAAAAAGCAAGGGGTACAGCTTCCTCCAAGCGAAAGGCAAACCACTTGTGGTCAGGCTCTTTCGAGCAGTAAATGTCCTCCTTCCAGAACAAGTCAGGCACTTAGGCGATATACACTATTTCCAAGAGTAAAAAGCATTCACTCTTGTGCCTTTTCTTTCCTCACCATGAAGCTATAAAAGAAATTCTGTGTTATTGTAAGATTTGATCTCTGCTGTCTATCCTATCTGAGAATAAGTCCTTGTCAGTGATGAGAATGGAATGTTCTGGACAACAGGACTTCTCTAAGAGAGATGCCTAGACGCGGGCAGTAAGACTGTACCAGGCTTGCTTTGGGGAAACGGACATAGTCCTTTGAGTCTATGGGCTGTTTTCTCTCCTAATGCTCTGGAGTCATCCCCCCCCTCCACCCCCGACCTCATTCTTCTCTGTCTCCTCTTTCTTATAGTAGATGTTTGTGAGGACTCAAGTCACTAGAAGGTCTAGGAGTGTCCCAAATAGCAGCTGGATTGAGCTGAGGCCTGACTAACCAGTTGTGTTCTAATCCCCTGCAAATGGTCCATTGCGAAACACCATACAGTGAAATTTCAGATTTGAGGAGCAACAAAAAGCAACAGACCTAAGCAAAAGATTCCCGTGCCCTGGGCCCAACAGCTTGTTCAAATTACATCCTTGCTGGTTCAGTTTGAACATTTTCATCAAAGTGGAAGATGAAACGTCTTTGCAGAATCTCTCTGTACATGGTTTTTATTGCTGACTTATTATCTCTGAGCCAGAGCGGGCTCAGCTGTTGGTCTCCTGCATGAGGCAGTCAAAATGTGGCTGAATCTGCCTGGAGATTAGAACTTTAAACACATGTGGTTTACTGGTTTACAAACTGAAAATAGTTACATAGTTGTGTCCATTCACACACACACACACACACACACACACACACACACAGAGAGAGAGAGAGAGAGAGAGAGAGAGAGAGAGAGAGAGAGAGAGATGGGTGGATTTTTGATGAGGTTTTCTTTCGCATGTTTTGAAATTTCTTGTAAACACAATCAACTCGGTGGTTCTGACTGAGCTAACCAGCGATGAGTTTGGCTGTGACTGTGGCATAGGGAGATGGCATGAGAAGCACCAGATGGGAGGGTCTCTGTGGACAAGGAGGATGCTTTTCTCTTTGGCCACTGTGTATGTGAACCTTACCAGAGAGGCTCACCTTGTCCTTCTCTGAGTGTTTACAGGAAGTTTCTGGAAATCATTTTGAGGATTTTGCACATGACAGGAGTTTCCCAAGAGCCAAAGATGAGGGATTTGGGGATGAAATTGGACTGCGCATGAGGGATGGGAAAGGATTCCAGACTCTTCATATGCTTTATGAGTTAATATCTGTGCGCTTTACCCTCCTGAGGCTGTGCTGAGCCAGGCAGACTTGTGAGCCCCAGCGGTTAGCTGCAAAGTATTCAGGGACTCCTTGATTTTTTTTTGTCTATAACTTTTTTTCTACTTTATTTCCAACTTTGAAGTTTTAGTTAAAGATAATTTTTTTTTAACTCTCATTAGCTGTCTTCCAGATTTTGCATTAGATGTAGCCAAGACCATAAACCTCATTAAAGACATGTACAAGCCCTGGCTTCGGAGCGTGCCTCCGCGGACCAGCCATTCCTAGGATCCCCTGTCAGCCGTTAGACTGTGGGCAAAGGAATTTCAGGTCTTACCCGCTTGGGGAAAGCCAGCTGGAATAAGCCCATTGGCAGAGTCTCAGCAATTGCTGTTCCCAAAAGGAAGCTAAAATGTTGGTCTTTAGTTTACTGCTTGAATTCTCCGATGCTGTAGCCAAAACACAATAGTTGAAATGTGTCGTTGGGTGACTTTGCAGTGCACACTGGCTAGTCTCCTTTCTTCCCTGTAGGGACCCTGGGAATGAGATATAATCAGCTCTATTGTCCTATGCAGGAAACTCAAGTCCATGGAAGCTCAGGTAATTCTCTGGGAGTTCACAGCTGGAGGCCAGAAGTAGGATTCAAATCCTGCTCTGTTTCAGAAGGCTCTCTGCGGGGTAGCCAGTGACCAGCCAGTGGTGGGAGCCCTCTGGCTGCAGAGAAGGAGAAAGCAGAAGTGGGAATCTGGAGGGAGAGAAAAAGCAGTCACAGGAGGCAGAGAAAAGAGAGGCCGGTGAGAGCAGAAATGAAGTCACAACTTGGAGTCAGGACCCATAGCAAATGTCCATCCTCCCTCTCTCTCTCTCTCTCTCTCTCTCTCTCTCTCTCTCTCTCTCTCTCTCTCTCTCTCTCTTTCTCTCTCTCTCTCTCTCTCTCTCTCTCTCTTGACACTCCTTACAATGTCTTTAGCAAGGTCAGCTGAAGGACAGTAGAGGGTGTCTCCCATCACCTCATCTAAGTGGTTTTTATTACCTAGAGCGGAATGGGACAGAGGGTAAACAGATGGTTTCGCGGGCTAGTTGTCTGTCACAGCTGACTCTGCCCTTGTGCTGTGAAAGCGATCATATAGAATCCCTGAACACATGCGTGTAGCCGTGCTCTCGTAAAAAATCAGAAGGTGCCGTTCAGCTGCAGACCACGCTTGCTCCCCCCCTGCCTTGGGAGGATAACTTCTATGTCAGGCAGCACATTCTGTCCCCTGGGGAGCGTGAGAAAGCACAGCACCCATCCTTGTTCTTCTTCGACCACCGTGACTTCTTAAAGCAAGATACAGAATGGGTTTTCAGAGCCTCCTACGGAAACAGGGTTTGAGAGTATGGGGCTGGCCTCTTCTCCAGCACCTAAGCTGGTGTTTCACTCAGCCTGGCCTCAGGAACCACGTTAACCCCAGCTTGTCAAAGACCACTTATCAAGCCCCACTCTGGTCCCACCCTGTCGGATTCTCCAGGAGAGTGACTTGGGATCTGGTGGCGAGTTTGAGAAGCCTGAGTCCATGTTTTTGGAACAAGGGCTCAGGCCTGCAGCTCTCACCGGAGGTTTCTCGTGAGCGCACCGGGCAGAGTGCTCAAGCTCTGGAGTCTGGAGCCGGCAATGGATCCAGCATCATTAATTCTCCCCACACCTACATTTGACTTTCTACTCCTCTCCCTAGCTTTGAGGAGGCCACCTTTTAAAGAGATAGTATTGGGTCTGGTGAGATGGCTCAGTGGGTAAAGGCGCTTGCTGCTAAGTCCTAATGACAAACTTTTATTACCAAAACCCACATGGTTGAAGGAAGGAATCAACTCCTGCAGGTTGTCCTCTGACCTCTATGTACGCTGCGGCATGTGACGTCCGCGCATTTTAATCCCTAGTTCTCGATTCAGACAGCTACCCCTGTGCCTATTGAGATGACAGCCAATCATAATCTCAAAAGGTACACAAGACTCCGCTGTCTCATCCTTACGCAACCCCGGACGCTTCTACCCTCTGAGAGATGATAAAGTCATACAGGAAAGAACGGGGAGCCAGAAGGAAGAGCCTGCTTAGACAAGAGGGCAGGCAAGACATTGTCATCCAAAGCAGAAGGAGTTTGAACTGGGTCTCATGCGATGTGCTCAGTCCATAAACTCCCACGTGAAGGGGGAATGAACTGTGAATCTTCAGAGACATAGTGGGCGGCACACCCTGATATATGTCACCTGTCAAGAGGTGGTACCAATTACAATCACAAATGTGTCCACACAGGGCTAGATACCTTTATGAATAACGTACATAATTTGTTCCTTGACAAACTGCAAGGCTTTGGGGGCAGATTTATGGTCCTTAGGTTTGACATCAAAGAGGATAAATATTGGGCATAAAATATACCTTCGAACCTCTTTCAGAATCCCCTGTGCTGGAGGGCATAGCTGTGGTGAGTTCTGAGTTCTCATGAGTTCACAACCAGGAAACAACCCAAGAAGCCTATTGGGTCATAACTATGTAGATCGTGAGTGGAGGTCTCTAAAATAAAAGCACCTGGGAATCAGCTATCTTACAGAAACGCGACAGTCACTTGGAGGAAAACCGGCATCGTCTGTGATGTTGTCTCTTTGCTGTCTTCCTGTCCCCCTGAGAGACCCGGGTTCTTTGATGCTATGAGTTTTCCTTCCTTCTTTCATTTTTGGTTCATCTGTAGGTTTGATGGTGGGGAAAGGAGGAGCAGAGAGAGGTTTGGCACCCCTAACTTGGACAGAGCTGCAGAAAATATTATAATTATTATTATTATTATTATTATATTTTCTCATTTAGATTAGATATTTTTTTATTAATAGAATTCTCTAGAGCAGTAGTTTTCAACCTTGTGGGTCACAACCCCTTGGGGTGGGTCACATATCAGATATTTACGTTACGATTCATAGCAGCAGCAAAATTACAGTTATGAAGCAACGGCGACATAATTTTACAGTTGGGGTCAACACAACATGAACTGTATTAAAGGGTCACAGCGTTAGGAAGGCGGAGATCCACCGTTCTAAAGCACTGACCTTTCTAAAGTGCTTACTAGTGGATGCTGTGGGAGACCTGAGGAGGGTCAAATGAGCCTTGACACCTCAGAATGTCAGTATCTGAGCTCCCTTGGAGCCCAGTGAGAGGGAGGGCACCCTGCTGTTCCCTTCCGGCCTTGATGAAACTCCCAAGTCCCAAAACATTAGCCCAAACTGCCTGTCTCAGGACGGCATGACTGCCTCAGGACAGGGCTGTTAAAATATGAGGCTAGCGGGTGGGGGCCAGCTCCAGCTCTGCTGACCCGCAGATGTCCTTTGATCCTCTCAGACGCTGATGGCCCCCAAAGACCACCCTGACCCGACAGATGTCGGCGATGGCTCATGTTTCTTCCCATGATCAAGGCACTAGTTTTTGAGCCCGAAGTCTCTCGTGAGCCCATGTCTGGGTCTTGTCTAGTCCATGCATTGCTTCCCAGTTTAAAGCCTACAAAGTCTCACTGGAACGAACTGAAACACTTTTGTCCATAGACGCTTATGTTGGGTATGTTACTCTTCCCAGAATGGAAAGTTTCCAGAAACAGGAACAAGGGGGAACTTCTACGAAGGATAGACTGTGGCATATCTATTTTCTCTGCACTGAAAATCTGGAAAGCAAGGAAAATAAATTTAAGCATGTTTCAGGGAAGTTGAAAAATCTAAAATACTGCTTAGCGTTTTATTATTATTACATTCTAAGATTTCATCCCCTTAGGGTTTAAAGCTAAAACCCAGAGTATGAATAAGTGGGATCGTCAGTAGGCAATCATTAATGGGGGTGGCGTCTTTTAAATCCATTTGAACCCATTTCTGGGTTAAATAAAGGCTTGTTAGACAGAGAGTCATAAAGGACAGTCTTCTGGGAGCCATGGAAGGGAGAGAAGTGTCTGTCATGGCAGAGGTGCCCTCACAAGACCGAAAGAACTGCTGTGCTCTCCACACAGAGATCTCCTGTCACGGCAGAGGTGCCCTCACGAGGCGGAAAGAACCGCTGCGCTCTCTACCCACAGATCTCCGGCCACCTTGCTCAGCATCAGGGTCTCTGAACATGTCTGCTCCTCAGTGGTCACTAGGAGTCGAGGCCAGCTCTTCAGATGGGTTCACGTGAAAATCGTGACCCATACAGGAAGAGATCTTAACATCTCAGTGCCTTGATGTCTTCTCTGTAACATGCAATGAATAACACGCCATAAAGTCCCTTGTCTAAATTCACATCCTAGTTGGGAACTGGGAGAGAATGAGCACTTGAACCTGGTGACGCTAGTTCCGAACTCTGCATTTAATCCATTCTATGCTAGGAGTCGGTCAGTGGTAGCGCTATCTAATGAGAAATAGATGGTATAAAAGCCACAGGTGCCCAGTCAGGCCTCTGGAGGTGTTTGGTCCAATTTTATATCATCACTCTCCCCAAACTATTGATTCTTTCTGGGACCTCGAGGGCATGAGGTAGGTGTGGGTGAAGATGCTTGCCGAGGTCATTTCGGCAGCTGCGATTGTTGCTACTGAATCTTTTCCACTTCCTGGTTCATTGTCTCCGCATTGTACTGGATTTACCTTCACCATAATTGAGATTCTTCAGTGACAAAAATCAATCAGTTTTGAAAGCGGAAATCTGTCTTTGGTGGTAGCTCTCACTTTGGGGCCAGAGGCTTCCGTGCTCACCACAACCTCCTCGGGAAAAATTTTCTCCAGTGTTTCCTTATCTGCCTTTAGTTTGGGCTTTGAGCAAGTGTAGGCCTCACAGTGAATACTGACTATCTCCCCCCCAACTCCTCGCTGATCACCCCCACAACATCCCACCAGTTCCCAACTGCGTACCCTTAACCAGTTTGTGCTGCCGATATGCACAGGGCCATGCTGCCAACCACAGGAGTGTTGTAGACCTCCAGGAGGCCACAGCCTTAAAGAAAAGTGACTTCTCCTTCAAAAGCCAGCAACTGTTGGTCTCCTCGGCTAGGTAGGGGCTAGGGAGACCTTCCTGCCCCTGCAAGAACGCCATCTGGCTTGGTCTCGCGTGGGTCTTGTGCATTTTATGAGTGCAGCGGTCGGTCATCCATCACAATTTCCTTCACTTGCATTCATGGGGACAGGAGGTAGAGTGGCCAATTAATTTCATCAGTTTTAGAAACTTGGGGTAAAACTATGTGAGACGCCTCAAGAAAAACTCCACCAGGGTTGACTTCCATGTTATATGTTTGTGGCGGCCTCGGAGAGTGTGTCACAGTGGGAGATGGTTCATGCATCAAAAATGTTTTGAGCCTAATGTTTAGTAGCTGGCCTTCTTCTTGCCATTGCTCTCAGCAGGAACAAGAAGCATGGCCACGGTTTCCCTTGTGAGCCGGGCATTGCCCTCCCATCACTGGTCCCTCTGCATCAGTTAGTTAAATGCTGTTGCCATGGGTACCATGTGGAAGAGGATTATTTTAGGGGTTTCTTTCCAAATCACTCCTTTCCTAATACTCACTGCCATTCCTGGAGACACACAATGTAACTTATATCTCTGACGACTCACTGGGGGCCTTGCTAGTCAGACAGGGCTCCGACTTTAAGGAATTTATCGCCAGAGGGAAAGAAGGTGGCATGAGAATATTTGGTAACCTAGGGTCACTGTGCTCCTGGAATTCTGAGACCAGGAATGCATGAGAAGAGATCGAGAGTGATGCCCTTTGTGGGTAAAAATAATAAAATAAAAGTGAGCAGGGATGCAGTGAAATGTTAGGTCTTTTGAGGATGGAGACGATAATTTAATAACTTCTGGAGTACCAAAAGAATAAAGGGGAGAAAAATCTCATTTCTCCACACCTTGATTAGATATCCACCCTCTTGTGTCTGATGTCAGGAAGGTAAAGAGTTAGTCAGTGGCAGCTGGGGGAAGAGAGAGATGAGTCATCCTGTAAAGAAACCTAGAACTCAGACAAATACTCAAATTTGGGACGGAGGAAGGCTTTGTTTAAATTGTGATGTATTCACTCGGTATTGGAAGATCGTCCACCCGAGCATATAGGTTGCTTCCACTCTGTGCAATTCTTTGAATACCAGCAAATCAAGTATGTCTCTTAACTGCCAAAGAATTGGAAATTTAAAGATAAAAACCCACAGGGAAGCCGTGGAGCTAAGTGGAGCTCAATTCTACTTCTGAGTCTTGGCTACTGCAAATTGAAAGACAAAGTTCTCAAGAATTGTTGTGTTTTTGTTTGAGGCAGAATCCCATGTAGCCCAGGCTTTGAATTCTCTGTGTAGATGAAGATTACCTTGAACTTCTGAGTCTCTTTCCCCAGCCTCGACCAGGCTCATGTGATGTGATGGAGGGAACTCAGGGCTTTGTGTGTGCTATGCAAGAAGCGCCCTCCCAACTGAGCTTCCTCCCCAGCCTGCAGGCCCTTATTTAAAGGGCATAAAATTCCATTTGTCTTGAGCATAGCCAAGGGAATACATGTGCTATGATAGACAGCCGCATACATGTAACATGTCTAAAAATGTGGGCCATTGTGTATGAGCCAAAGAATAGTTCAACATAACTATGGCTTTTTATAGTACCTCATTACAGACATTCTGAGTCAGTCTTCCTTCGTCAGTGAATGTCCCAGGTGATGCTTCTCACTTAAATCTTAGACACATTAACCTAAACCACGTGAGAACACACTCAAGAACTTGTGTGTGTTTAGTTCCAGTAAGTGGGAGTACAAAGGTTTTTTTTTAAAAAACATTTTTAAAATGATCTTTTCTCATTTTACATACCTATCCCAGTTCCCACTCCCTCCTGCTCCCCCCAGCTTCCCCCCACCTGGCTCCCACCCACCCCTCAGAGACAAGACGGTAAGGATTCCAATGGGAAGTCAACAAACTCTGACATATCAGTTTAAAGCAGGACCAAGGACCTCCCCACTATGTTTAGACTGAGCAAGGTATCCCTCAAAAAAGAATGGGCTCCGAAAAGCCAGTTCATGTACCGGGGATAAATCCTGGTCCCACTGCCAGTGGTCCCACAGCCTGCCCAAGGCACACAGCTTTCACCCACGTTCAGTGGGCCTAGTCTGGTCCTGTGCAGGTTCCGACTGTCAGCCCAGAGTCCGTGAGCTCCCTCTAGCTCAGGTCAGCTGTTTCTGTGGGTGTCCCCATCATGGTCTTGACCCCTTTGCTCATACGATTGCTCCTCCCTCTCTTCAATTGCTCTCTGGAAGCTCAGTCCAGTGCTTTGCTGTGACCTCTGCATCTGCTTCCATCAGTTGATTGATGAAGGTTCTATGATGACAATTAAGGTAGTTATCAATCTGATTACAGGGAAAGGCCAGTTCAGGGACCCTCTCCACTACAGCTTAAGGGTCTTAGCTGTGGTCATCCTTGAGGATTCCTGGGAATTTCCCTGGTGCCAGGTTTCAGGCTAACCCCATAATGGGCCCCACAATCAAGATATCTCCTTCCTTGCTCTCCTTCTCTGTCCTTCCCCCATCTCAACCATCCCATTCCCTCATGTTCTCCTCCTCCCTCCCTTTCTCCCCTCCCCCTCCCCTTCTGCTCAACATGAGACACTGTTGAGGGAAGAAATTTGTCATTGCCATTGAAAGATATTCCAAAGTCTTCAACCCCACGGCCTATGATTGACAGCTTAATTGGAACTAGAGTCTTTGCCAACATACCTGTACCAAGATGAGGTTATCCTGGGAGCAGGCTAGACCCTAAATCCAACCACTAGTGTACCAATAGGAACAGGAGACGCTAGACCTGGACGCACAGAGAAGACGCCAGGGGAGAAGAGAGGCAGAGACGCAACTGCACGTCAGAAAGGATGGCAAGGATTTGCTAGCACAACCTGACTGGGAACACAGCTCATTTAGAACCCACAAAAAGCTCAGCTGGCTACACAGCCAGGGCCTTGAACGAATGCATGTTTGTTAATTCTGTCACCAGCGTGGGACTGGGGATATGGCTAAGGTGACACAGAGTTTGCTTTTCACACATGAATATTTGAGTTAATATTCAGAATCCACCTAGAAGAGGTAGGCATCACGGCAGACACTCGTAACCCCAGCACTGGGGAGGCAGAAACAGGTGGCTCCCTAGGGCACTCTGATTAACTGGCCAGTGAGAGACCCTGTCTCAAAACAAACACGCACACATACATACGCTAACACACATGTGCGTACGTGAACACAGTGCCAAATAAACTAAGTCACCTGCCAGTGCAATGCTGTCCCCACAGCCGTCTCCTGCGTCTTCAGCCAAATGACCCCCAAATCTGGACACACCACCAGCTCCTGTCTCGTCTCAGTGTGCAGCTGACTCTTGCCTGCCACTCCCCTGGAGAAGTTTTAAGGTGCTGCATCCGTCACGTGATGGCCAGTGTCACTCTGCAGCCTGAAAGTTCTAGAAATTAAACTTGGAAACACATCTGAAAAATCTCCTGCCAGAACTGATTAAAAGTGGATAGGCAGAGGACAGAGCCACGCAGGAGTGATGGTTGTCACTTCCCCCAGATTATGTTTCCCCAGTGTGGCCACGAGGCGTCTGTCACTCAGGAGTCATCTACTTAGAGGGCAGGCTGAGGGAAGGTCATTTTGGTTTTTATTGATTCTCTGACTCTGGCATTACTCATAAGGATTTACGGTATTTAGCCCACCAGGAGAAGCCGTGAACTATAAATGGCTTCCCATTTGCCAGGAAAAGTCTGCATTTCATAAACGACACCGGCTATGTGGTCTCCTTCACAGCTGTCTCTAATGAAGGCTTGTGACCCCGGCCTCCGCAAGGAGGACATGGCCTCTCTTCATGGAGCTGATCCCCTCCCTTGGTTCAAACTCAGCACAAGGTTATTTAGCTTACTAAGCGGTGTGATGCACGCGCACACAGGGGGATCCGTCAGTGTCCCTCCACCACCAAATCTGGGAACAGGAAAATGAGAGTTGAAGGGTGTGGAACAAGGAAAATAAAAAGTAAGGGTAGGATCTGCCGACTTGTGAGGGTTCTCCTGAGGGATACAGGGGCCCTTGGCACGACAGAGGGGAGAGGCCTATTTGCTGAGGAATAAGTGAGTTTGCCTGTAAACAGAACGTTATGTCATTCTCCTAACTGAAAGCTTTGTCTCCAGACTAGAATGAGGAAAGTTTTGAATACCTGGCTGATGCTTACGGATGATGTTCTAGAAGCAACCGCTTGTGAAGCCAGGGCTCAAACAGACCCTGAGGCCAAATGAGTTTTTCTCTTAAAAAAAATCAACATTATTGATCCCATCATTACTTAAAATGTAGATATTTTATTCAGCACAGATTTTGTCTACATTTATTTTGAGATATTGTAAAGATTGCACAAAGACGATGTTTATCTTGCTTTATTGAATGCTGGGCCGCAGTCACCCTTCAGCAGCCTTCACGGAGACTTTGTCCCTGAAACACCTGCTTCACTTACTAACCTCTCTAGAAACCTTCAAAAACAAAAAACACCCAAACAAGCAAACTTTGTGACGAGGCAATGTGAAGATTTAGGTTTTAATTTAAGTGAATTTTTTGACGGTGAGGTCTGTCCAAAGTAGGGACTCCGACTCCTGGATAAGCCCAACATGGAGCAAGGTTCTCGGTGACAAGGTCTTGCTATGAGGCAAATGGTTTTCCGTTCGGACTTTCCATTTCCCAGAAGCCTTGTGATTTAAATGCGCTGGCTTGTCGGGTGGGACACATGACAACCACCCCCACAGCGTCACGCCACAGGGACTGTCGTTATGAACTTCATGACGGGCCAGGGACCCAGGAGGAGTCAGGGTTAGGTGGCCAGGAGCACCACTCCTTCCCAGGACCTCCCTAGCCCACTGCTACAGACTGCTCTGGCCTCACGTGGCTTTTAGCTTTCGGCCATTTACGAAGTCAACCGCTATTGACCCTTTCTTGTCTACATGTCTTGTCATTAATATGCAAGACTGTGTCTGCATGGATTGAGAAGGCAAGTCAACTCCGCAGTGCTCACAAGTAGCCCTAACAACCCAGCAGCTGAAGCAGGATAACTGTGAGTTCAAGGCCAGCCTCTACCCTCCACCCCCCAAACAATTATGTTAACAAAGACTCTTTGTCATAGAAACGTGGTATCTTCTAGGCACTTCCTCCACAAATTCTGAAATCTCCCGTGAATTCTGCAATCAATGCACAGACTAAGGAAGTTCCCCTGCCCGTGTGTTTCTCATTGTCTAACCAAACTGATTCCTATTTTATCTTGAACTCCCAGAACATTCCAAGGAATTTCCTTTTTTGGGAAAATATGAGATCCTAGCAGTCAAACTAGGTGAGGATGTGAAAATTAAATATTCTTAAAATGATACTAACATTATCGCATTTATCGAAAGCAAATATATTTATAGAACCTCAGGCATTTAAAGACAATAATAAAGTTCACCCCGTTCCTTAATTCAGGAACTGCTAGTGAAAAGCTCTTGGTAAAGCCATTCCAAACCTGCCAACTTGGAACATTCCGGAAGGACTCTGTCATCTTTCTTCACCTAACCCCAAGTATAGAGGTTATTTTCTCCTCATGCTATTTAATACATGACTGTGCTTTCCACTGTAAGAAAATGATTTAAAAAATAATAATAATAAATTTTTTTAAAAAACCTGTTTTGAAGAGTGGGGAAGGAGGCTGTACTTGCTCTGCAAAAGAATTTAATTTAAATAGCAAGCTTCCTTGGAGTACTTAAAATATGACTCAGTTTACAAAAACACTACTGGTGCATAGCAGAGAGCATCCTGTTCTGTTACTGTTACGCGGGGCGTCTGAGCTCTGCACTCTGAAAGAGCATGCCCACTGCAAAGTGACCGTCCTTCCGAGGGAGGGACATAGTGCCATCTACGTGCTTAATGGGAGACATGGGCAGCCAAGTTCTCCGGCAATTTAGACAGACAGGGTCTCTGGAGACCACGGCTTGCTGTGGAGAGCTGTCCAGTTGTCTTGGCAACATTTACATGTGAAGGTTGGCTCCTGCCTGCGCAGGACACAGCGTGGCTGTTGTCTGTCATTTTCCTAAAGGGTACTTTGGTGTCCTAAGGATTCTTTTACTAACAAAAAACAGTGCAAAGCAGCTGACTGCCTCGCTGATCTGAAGGCTAGCGTTTGAAGTGAGTGTGTCGTCTGAACCCAGCTTTCTCTGGAGACTCGAGGGCCGTGCATCTCATGCCTTCTCCCTCCTTCTGGCTATGCTGGCAACCCTTGACTTTCCTTGGCTTGTCGTGGCGTACATTAGTTGCCCCACGGTTGTCAAAGGTTTCTCCCTGTCTTTCTGGGTGAGTGGACTATGTCCTCTTATTTTATAAATGTGGTACTTCAGATTGAACCCCAGGCCTTGGAAAAGCTAGGCACGTGCTCTACCACCGAGCTATGTCTCCAGCCAGCTGGTCTTCTTCTAAAGACAAGGGTCAAGTTGTATTAAAAGCCTGCCCGACTAGAGTAGGACCCTTCTGAAATAATTACATCTCCAAAAGACCTTGTCGCCAGACAGAGATGCATAGATACGAGAACCCCCACGTGTCTCTCTAGAGGGTACAGTTCAACCCTCAGTGGAAATTTATCAAGGTAGAAACTGTTGAGGAAGTGCTAGGCCTTCGTAGAATCTCCTCCGCTTTCTGATGTCCCACTCGTGGGGATCAGTGTGCTGACGCTTCATGTCAAACGAGAAAAACCCCAACAAATGTGTCCATCATTAGTGCAGAAGGGAAGCATGGGAAGAGACAAAAGGATGATGACGGAGCACGTGGGAGAGAGAAAGGCTAAAGGCTAAAGACACAAAAGAAGGCTGGTCACGCTGCCCATTGCTGTGACCTCACGACCTGAGACAGATCCCTGGACTCCACCACGGTGAAGGGAGAAAGCTGATTCCTGCAGGTTCCCCTCTGGCCTCTACACACACACACACCATGAAACTCCTAAACTAACTAAACGAACAGATGCTAAATAGAAATAAATAACAAGGCAAAGGCGGCAAGCTCAGCTGGAACATGGATAAGAGAGTGTGCAGAAAAGGAGTGGGCGCTTCGTCTGTGGGTCCTCAGTCTCCCTTGCCTTCATCCACGGCCTGAGAGAGACACAGAGGGCATCAAGAGAAACACAACAAGCTTCGGGTCTCTGCCTTTTCCTTCCTGAAACCTCATTTGCTTCCATTTCATTCTGTTCATTGGGAGTGAGCCCGAAGAACTTGGAGGTGGCGCCACCAAGAGAAGGTATCCAGTTTGTGAGAGGATGGCATGATGGGAGCCACAGCGACACCATCCGTCTCTCCTTACCTGCTGGGCAACCTGGTTCTGGGCGGCCACTTACGCAATGCCAGGCATTACCAGGTTCCACCGGGAATACAGGCATGTCATCAGACAGCCTAGAATTAGACTTCCCTGCTTTCTTATGTCTGTCTCATCGCTTGTTTGAAAGGGTTTCTTCTAACATCTAAGAGTCTCAGGACTTTCTGTACTTCTCTGTGCCCAAAGGAATGTCCTGGGCACCCCGACCTTCTGCTGTTCTCCAAACATCTTGTGCTACAGCTAAGGTGACCTAGGCCCGTGCATCTCCAACTTTAGAGCATTTCCAAGTCCCCTAAATTCAGGTTCAAGAGGCCCGAGGTTGAGATAGATTTTCTGTTGCTGAGATTCTTCTAAATGAATCCCTGTTTCTGGTGCCCTTGCGTGGACAGAATGCCAAGAACACTCATGTGCCCCTGTCGCTCTCCTTGTGTCTCTTGCCTTCCCCTAACTTGTGTGTCCTGCCCCATCTCTCTTCCTACCTCCTGGGAAGTCATCCCTGCAAGCCCAGTCTTGGGCCCTACGACTTGCACAGTCTAGGATGCCATTCTTACGCCAAACACACTCCTGCTCTCAGTCCTTGTGGCAGAGTTTCGGGACCACCCATCTGGCACCTGGCCTGTGCTAATTTTGCCTTTAGCTGTCCTTTAGTGCACACAGCCTGAGTCCTCAATTCATTACATATTCCTCCTGGATGTCGTCTTGTTTCTCACACCTCCAGTTCCAGCTTCTGATGCCTGGCTGAAACTCCCAACAAGTACATATGCCTACCTGGAACAGAGCAGCGAAGAGGGTGGAGCACCCCCACAAGGCCTGCCTGAGGCCTGTGGAAAGCTGGCTTCCTAGAGGCCGAGTCGCCCAGGGTCAGCTCTGAGGCATCTCCTTCGACAGACACCCAAAACCATCCAACTTACTGTAAATTTCTGTATGTAGTGCCAGTGAACTTCACCATCAGCTACATAAGCATGTTTCTCTTTTCCTTCTGCCGCTGGCCTAGAAATGTGCCTGTCCTTGATGTCCGTGCTCCTTAGCCTGGCTCTTTTCTCCTGCTCCCTCTGCTCTCAGCCCCTTCATCCCAAATTTCTTGAGCCCCAGAATTATCATTCTTTGAAGCACCCATCTCACTGTAGCCCTTCCGGACTCCCAGAGACAGACAGTCTATATCACCTGTGCAATTAAAACCCCAGCTTCCTAGCACTGACTTTGACAGCCCTGGACGCCACCACCCTATGCCTCCTTTTCCACCCTCTGGTCCATCCGCAGCTAGGATTTGACGTCTCTCTTTTCACCAGAGAAGTCTATGCTGGTCTCCGAAGGGTCTTGGCCACTGTGTCTCCATAGTCTTGTGCCTGATTCTTAGTCCTAATGCACCACGTCTTCGGTATTTCCCTCAAAATACCTTCTTTCAAGAGACCTTCCTTAGTCACAGGTAAGTAACAGCTTCTAAGCATTTAAATCAAGTGGCACACATGTTGTCACAGTCTGGAGAACACGCCTCGTGAATCTATCTTTATCGCTCATAAAATTTCCTCACGTCTGAGGCAAGAGGTCTCTCAGCCGTTTCTCTGTGTAAGCCGCGGTGGGGGGGCTCTGTTTCCCGCCGTTTCTCTGTGTAAGCTGTGGTGGGGGGGGTTCAGTTTCCCGCTATACTTAGCGGGAAACACGAAGCCCCGCTCTTCGTAGAAAAGGTACATGTGTCGAAAACATCTTCCTCTTTCGTATCTTCAAAAGCTGTGGTCTTTTCAGCTTCATACACCTGGTGGTGGGGTCTCTTCATGCCACCCCCATCCCCATCCCACCTCCCATCTCCAACCCACAGACAATTCCTCTCTTGCAGGGTTTTTCCATTCTTGGCCACACATTATAATCAACCACCTGGGACTTCTAAAAAAGAATTCACGTGCTCAGGTTGTGTTCCGGATGGAATCACTTCATCCGTGTATCTAGGTCCACACTTGGTACTTTTACAGGTCCTCAGTGGTTCTGGGATGATCCGAGCCAGGTGCAAGAAGCACGGTGTTGGGCGTGGCCTGCTTCTCAACACAGGAAACACAGGCTGGGTGTGGTCGGGGAAACAGAGGCAGAAGGATTACTGAAAGTTCAAGGCCAACCTGAGCTACATAGCAAGTTCCAGGCCAGCCAGGACTACATTGCAAGACCCTGTGTTTTAAACAGAAAACCAAACAAAAAAAACAAAAACAAAAACAAACACAAAAAGAACAGTCGTAGCACATGGGGCCAAGATGTGTCTGTGGCACATCATGGGTCCTACTGTAAGGCAAGAGAATTGTCCCCTGAACTGTAGCACTTTCTCCAAAAGACTCAGCTAAAATACAATGTGATATCTGTGGTGTATCAATGTGGTGCACTCGCTATCACAGGTATACAGATATGTGCAAATCGATATAAATGCATAGGTGTTCCTGGAAGGAGTGATCTACTCAGCCCCTGGCTCTAGAAAATCCCTCTGTGGGAGTGTCTGGAAGAAGAAGTGGTACACAGAAGGCTGGGGCATCTTCCAGGGCTCTCTGGGAAGCTAAAAGGCACACCAGAAAAAGCTGGTATCAGCAGAACATGAAGGAGGAGCAGGGGAGGATACAGGAAAGAGAGTTGGCAGTGAGAGAGACATCCACAGATCAACCTCACCTGCTCAGGCACAAGGCTGTCCCTGCCCATTGACAAAGCCAGTGTTGGGGAGACAGACAGGAGGTTCACTGGGCAGCCAGATTAACCAAACTGGTTCGCTCCTGCTCTAATGAAGAGATCCTGTCTCAAAAGAAGTGATGGATGAAAACATCCAACCTTGACCTCTGGGATATACAGATACACACATACACACACACACACACACACAATGTGTGCACAAGCACGTACATACACGCAAGCACCCACGCACAAACATGCACACAAGCATGCGCACACCACACTCTTCACAGTGGAAGGAAACTTTTGTTCAGGAAAGGAGAAAGTAAACGTCTCAGATACGGAGCATATATGTTTCAGTACCGACTGCATTTCCTGCACCCCGAAAGCTCCTGCCCTCTGCACCCCGGACACATGGGCATTCGTGTACCCTGAATGTATTTCCACAAGGATCCCCCACAGACAAGATTAGCAGCATCTACTAGAAGCCAAAACCCAACCAAGAAAACTAAAGGGAGGGAGCCCCATAAAAATAAAGTCACGATAACAAGTTTGTGGATAGCAACTTTCCTCCAAGCTTCCATGAAGCGCCGCATGGGGACAGAGGACCATGGCCATCCCTCTACACTTCTCTGCCTAATGAGGATTTCTGCAAAGCTGGAGTGAATCCTCAGGAGGCCGTGACTCATAAGCTGCCCCACATCTCGCTGATTCTGAGACAGCAGCCTCTGGAGCACGAGAGACTTCGCTGGGAACACAAGAAAGAATCGGCGTGACGGGAGGCTCCAGAGCGTTGAGATGGCACATCTGGGCCTGTGATTGGACCCCAGATTCACTCAACCGCAATCCCCCACGGGAGACCGCCTCCTTATTCCCCAAAGCCAAGAGGAATGGTAATCAACCCTTGCCTGAATCCAAATCTGCTCAATTGCCAAAAGCCCCCAAAAGAATGCGAATCTGTGGCTAGGTCATGGGTCTCATCTGCCCTCTGTGACCTTAGCCCACCACCCTAACTCTCTCTGTCTCAGATTTAAATGAGAATAACCAGACACGAGACAGTGACAGGCAGTTACTAGGGGAATCGGATCCTTGTAGCATATCCTCATGAATTTCCCTGATGGGTTTGAGTCAGCACTGGATGGCTCAGAGACATTCCAGACGATTTCGGGGAGGCAAGGGCAGATGGTAATTAAACCACACAGCCAGGAAGGCTTGGAAACAGAGAACAAAGGGCAAGGGAAGGAGAAGAAAAGAAGACAGAAAGCAAGACAGAGAGGTGGGAAGCGGGGTTCAGCTGTGGCAGGCCGGGGTTTTCTAGGATGCTGTGCACGGGCCTTCCGTACTCTTCCATGTTACAGACACTCCTCAGAAGTGGCCTTTGCCATGTGCAAATCAGCAAGGCCTTAAGGCTAAGGAGAAAGGGTCCTGGTAAAGCCGCAGGAATGGGAGTGTGCTGTCCTAGGGGTGCCTGGGTCGCTCCCTCCCCTCCACGTGCTGAGAAGTTTGGCAGTGCCCCTCAGCAGCAGGATTGTGCTGTATAGGATAGCCTGAAGCTAGGAAGGCAGCACTAAACTGAATCTGCACAGATGGGGCTGCTGGTGGCTTCCCTGCACCCCTGAAGACAGCCATTCTCCCTCGTCACCAGCCTGCCCCACCCTGAAAGCCTAGTGAGTCAAAGTGTATCCAAGACCCCCTAGGGTTCTAGTTAGTCTCAGCCAGCAGAGGCGTCCCAGAAGCTGGGAGAGAAGAACAAAGCCTCCTCCCGTGAGGTCATAGCAGACTGGCCGAGCACAAGGGAAAGCCAGTTCCCCTCCAAGCCTGTCCAGGGCTCTTTCCCTCCTCCCATTCTCCATCCACTAAGGCTTGAAACCCCATGATGACTAACCTTCTTATCAAGTTATGTATTGAGCCCTCCTCGGACGAGCGGGTTGAACCACGTCAGTCACCTTCCACAGCCGGTTGGCCTGACCCTCAAGTCCAGGAGATGGCAACAATGAAGCCCCGTGTCGTGATTCCAGCAGGGCTAAGCTACTTTGGCATCGTCTGCACTTAGAAATGTCCCCTACAGGTCAAACCTGACACCGGAGGCTAACAGGGGTCTTCAGAGCTTGGAAGTATCTGCTCAGAACCCCCATGGCCCTAGGCTGAGAGAGACGCAAGCTCATTATTTTGAACTCATTAGTGCACAGATTTTGAGGATCACGGGTATTCTCTAAAGCACACCAGATGACGCCATCGGTGGTGGCGTTCTGGTCGGGAGAGATGATTTCCTGTCTCAGTGCTCAGGAAACAGAGGCAGATACAAGTTAGCAAGAAGAGGAAGGAGAGAGGTTGGAGTTTGTCTCTGAGAACCTCGCTCAGCCACAAAGCATGACATCCTTGGCCTGAGGCTCCTGCACTGCAGCCCAGGAGCCAACACAACAGTTGAGGCAGCCGTGCAGCCTCGGCCTGGAGACCTTCTTCAACATCGCATCCAACACCCCGGTGTTAACGTCTGCCACACTGTGTTTGTAACGTGAGATGGCTTTGTCCTCCCTCATCCCCAGACCCTCAAGAAAATGAGATGTTGCTGCTCCATTGGAGATTTAGGAGGGAAAAGAAACCAATCCAGATGTGGGCCAGAGTGCAATGAGGCCTCTCTGCTAATTAACACGGTCCTGGGGAAGGAAGGAGAAGGCGAGTGTGAGCAGCATACGCATCCCTTTCTGGCGGAACCATCGCGAATTCAGTGTGAGTCACCTATCCCTTCAGCCTGGAACGGCGCACACCGCTCACTGAAAACTAATGTTCCAGAAATCAACAATGCCAAGTGTTCAGCCCATCACCTGAGAGGAGTGATTCAACTTCTCGGGCTGTCAATTAGCACGGACCTCAGCCCTCCGTTTCTGTAGGTCCGTAGCCACATATTCCACCAACCATGGAGCAAAACTATTTTTTGAAAAAAAAAAAATTAAAGAAAAAAACCATTGTTTGTGACTTTTCCAGGTCACATCCGTCAGCGTAGCAACCATTTACACGG
>JAQHUG010000028.1:8009164-8023823 GCA_028555095.1 Dicrostonyx torquatus
AAGATTTAACTAAAATGGCCCCTCCAATATGAACCCCACTCCGTCCTCCCACACAGAGCAGCTCCTCCATCAAGATCCAATTCAAACAGCACTCCTGCGGGAACTGCTCACTAAACCCTAGCATCCCTGGGGACACAGGATACCTAGCTCTTAGACACTTGATGCTTCTCACCTTGCAGGAGCTATGTGCATGGTCTGTAAGACACCGTGTGAACACATACATCTATAATCCTGTAATTAAAGGTGTCCTCTAAGTGTTCAGCCAACTGAATGTGCCCAGACCTGACAGATGCCTCCCTCACTCCTGCACCTCTTCTAGAAATGGATTGGTTGGCTAGTTAATGTGGTTACAACTCTTAAGACAGTACTACGTGCCTCTTTTTGTATGCCTCCTACCTTACTTAAAGTGCCCTTATCTTTCCCCATTTTCTCTCATTTTAACTGGCTGCACACAGAAATCAGTGGTGCCCTTTGAGAAAACAACCACAGCAGCCGTGACCCCTCCATATGAAGCTCCTGCCCTCTCCCCGGTTCTTACCAGTTTCACCTTGTGCCACTGTTTTCCTATATACGCCTGCCCACGAGACAAAGCTCCTTGAAGGCAGAGGCAAAGTGCCTTCCATCTTTACACCCCCGAAGCCTGACGAAGTGCCTCACATAGAAACAAGGCTTAGTCGGTGATAATTAACGAAATGCATGGCCATGGCCGTGTAGCCATCCCTGCTGTCCTTAAAGGGAAGAGATCATGGACAAAGTTAAGGCAATATACAGTATGTCAAAAAATTAAATTAAGAAAATAAAGGCTTCTAAAATCTCATTTCAAAGGGACTCATTCGTCCTGAGAACCTGTCTTGAGGTCAGAAAGGAAATGACAAGGCGGGTATAAGAAGCTAGATTGCGTTTGAAATTTTAAAATCTCTTTTAGTAAAAGAACAGCATCAAAGGTGCAGCCTGAATGTGCCCTGGGGCTCCCCTGGTCTCCCGCCTTCCCCGTAGGTCTCTGTTTGCCCCTTTCCTGAATATTCAGGCTGATAATGTGTGTTGAGGGAGGACTTGCTGGAAGTGAATTGTTCAGTAGTCACAGGGACCCCAATGCCATTATGTCCTGATCATTTGTTTGGAAAGAGGAGTCTTAGCTTGTGCAATCACTGTGTAGTCTCTGTGATCTCCCAGTGCTCACCACAGTCTCTAGTCCAAACCTCTTCTTAACCAGGCTTCAGGAAACCCTGCTCTCAGGGACAGTTGGGCAGCTGAGCTGCAAACAGTGCCACTGTCTTCCAAGGAGAGCAAAAGCAACTCTGGGCATAAAGTCTACCGCTTTTCCAGTTTAGGCTTTCTTCTTGGCCATGTGTATAGTGGAGAAGGGGACTCGGTGATGCTGCCCCATCACGTAGCCTTCCGTAAGGAACACTCATTTCTGTTTATCTTTGGGAAACCTCTGAGAACCACACCTCTGCTTTGTACAGAACACAACTGTGTCAAACGTGAGCCTTTCTTTCTTTGTTTGATTTAAGGTACGATCTTCCTCTATAGCCCAGCCTAAGCACACACACTCAGTCCTCGTAGCTCGGTCCCCTAGGATGAAGAGTAAAGGGGGGTGGGGTTGTTTGTTTACCAAGTTAAAGGCCACTTTGGAATTTTTATAGATTTTTTTAATGCATAAAAAAATCAGACACCAAACCTTTCCCAGTATTTCCATGACAAAAGCAACAGATATGGGTAGCTTTATTTTAATGGCTGTGATTTTGACTACAGATAGTGATGGCTTACTATATAGAAAATAATTTGGAGAAATAAGAAAATGAAAACTATCTTCAAAGACTAGCTTTCCTTTTATTCCCATTATAATGAATGAGAAGGAGGAAGCATGGTGATTTCTGAGCCACCATAGATTATAAAAACCCAGAAACACTTCCTGACGACAAGACACAGTTGTCAGACTGGGGACACACATGGATTCTCAAGGGATATCTGTGTGGTTAGTGCCGACCCTCTTAGCAGTCACACCCCCCTCTTCTAAAGCTCAATATCTGTTTTCCGACAGCTCCTTGACTCTCAGGAATAATGCATGACTCTTCCAGAAGGACCAGACAAACAGTTCAGGAGCAAGGCTAACAAGACACGATCACGACTCTAATTCTCCACATTCTGGGCTCCTTAGACTGAGATCTTGTAGTGGAGCGAGGCCCGTTATTCTCCAAGTGCCACGGCTTAGCTTCCAGATCTATTAGCAGCAAGCCCCTGGCGCTTTATCTCAAGGATTCCAGTGTGCTTGCAATACTGTTTTTACACTTATCTGCAATGAAAAGGTGATTTCTCTAAGTGTTCAGGATTTGGCTGGGATCAGATTTACTGCCTGGCTCCTCGACCTTATTCCCAAGAACAGTGTACCGGGGAAATGCAGAGCTCAATTGGGTCCCTGTGGGTCCCTGTGGGTCCCTGTGGGTTCCTGTGGGCTCCTGTGGGTTCCTGTGGGTCCCTGTGGGTCCCTGTGTGTTCCTGTGGGTTTCTGTGGGTCCCTGTGGGTTTCTGTGGGTCCCTGTGGGTCCCTGTGGGTTTCTGTGGGTCCCTGTGGGTCCCTGTGGGTTCCTGTGGGCTCCTGTGGCGAGGTGGTGAAGCTTTCTTTTCTCTACCACTTTCCTTTCATAAGAGAGAGGATTTCTAATGTGACTTTGTTAGATACAGTCCATTCAATATGAGGGGCCAGATTTTCAACCTCTGTCTGGCACCTGAGGGAGAGCTTTCTACTTTTGTCATGGAAGCCCTGGGGAGGAGATGCTCTGTGCTGTTTTATGTATTAAAAATCCAGAAGGGGAGCGCATTTTCCATTTTCAAAGCAAGGTGGGACTTTTAGGATTTCCATCTTTGGATGCTATAGAAAGGGCCTCGCAGGCATTTCCAATGTTCTCAGTGCAGAATGAGAAAACACAGAGTTATTATTGTTGCTGATGGTTAAGAGATAATAATCATAGTTTCAAAAAAAAAAACTTTAGCAAAGCAAAATGGGGCACACCTGGACTCTCGGCCATTGAAAGGAAGAGCCAAGAGTCTCCAAGAGTTCAAGGTCACTGTCAGACATTTTGTGAGTTCAAGGCCAATTCGGTTACTTGAGATTATCTAAAAATAAATAAATAAATAAAAATTTAAAAAGGAAGAAAATAAGAAAAGTGAGAAATAAAATAATAAGAAATAAAATAATATATAGGTGATAAGTAGATAGATAATGGATAGATGGATGGATGGATAGATAGATAGATAGATGAATATATGATAAATTATAGATAGATAGATAGATAGACAGACAGACAGACAGATAATAGATGATAGGATAGAGGAACAGAAGAACAAAAGTCGAGTGTAACCCATTGGAATGACTGGATAAATAGCACTTGTTCTTTCTCTCTCTGGACCTCCAGGGGAGACTGTGTTGTTATCCTTTAAACCATGTGGTCCTTTAATGTTTGGAGCCTTCTAACAAAGGCTATTTTAGAGATGGTGTGCAACCCTAACCATGCGGTGTTATCGAAAGTCCAGAAACTAAGGACTTGTTTGGAGAACTGGTAGACACGGTGTCAGGAAAGGTCTTGGAGAGACACAGAGGTTTCCAGACCCCCTGGCTCTTCCCACCTGACCCCCAGTCAGTATTTTCCATCACTTCTGAAAGGCGTGCTCCCTGTTCACAGGTCCCCGGGCTATGGAATGCACAAGCATTCTCTCGTTCCCTGCTGCGTTGCTGGGGTCCACAAGAGATGTAGATTCTGGTGCCCCATACCCGCTCACATCCAAACACTGTAGCGTGTACTGTGCGCGTGTGACCACGGCTGGGTGACAACAGTCCTCATGGCTCCTCTGGGGTTGTGATGAGTGACAGTGAGATATGAATGAAGAGCTTCACAAGGTGCCTGCCACACACCAAGTGCTTGCTGATGTGGCACGAAACCCAAACGTCACCACAAACCTGTGACGTCCAGTTATCTCCGCTGCAAAGCGGAGACACAGATAAGTCCTCCCAGCATGCCTGTGTCCAGTGGAGACCATTGCTGTCCCTGCTGGTATCTGACAGGTGTGCCAACCCTCCCTGCTGTTATCTCTGTGTCAGCAGTAGCTGTGCCAGGGACCTCAGAGACCCAGCTAGATGGTCACATCACGGGCTGAGGAAGAATGAGGCTCTGTCGGCACATGGCCTGGACAGGTATACCAGGCTCCACCTGGAAAGCTCTCCGGCCTGATTTATTGGCATGTCTAAACTACTTTTTATTATATTATTAGTGCCTGTATGTGTGTTTGTGTGTGTGCGCGCGTTTGTGCAAGTTCGTGTGCGTGTGTGTGTGTGTTTGTGAGATGGGCAATGCATTGCTAGTACATGCATGTGGAGATCGGAGGGCCACTTTGTGGGGTGAGTTCTCACCTTTCACCTTTCTCGGCTCACCATCAGGCAGAACTCCAGTGTCTGCATCTGAGCCTTCTTGCCAGCTCAGCATGGTGAAATTCTAAGCACTATCGAGTAAGGAGACGACACACTCACTTTTGCAGTTGGTCCTGCAAATTCTGTTGCTGGCCCCAAGGACAACTGGGTTTTGCAAATACCAGCCACGGCCTCTCCTACCTAGGACATCTGTGGGAAGGGTTTGTTGACTTCAGCTGGCACTGGCCACACATGAAACTCATTTATCTGAGGCTCGCTGTGGAAACCAAACATCTGCCTAAGCATATAGAGTTACATCGTGGGCAGATCTCTGGTCAACGACGAGGGTCAGTGATGGCCATATGCATTCCACGACACTCGGCAGAGGCAGAGCGAACTGAGGGTGTGGGGGATGTACATTTGTCATTTCGTGTAAGAAGACTGGTTAAATATTTTAAAATTATTTCTGGAGCAGATTTAAAGATGTGGAGTAAAAAAAAAAAATGTTAGCAAAATCACTTGGGGAAAGGCGGTTCCTGGTGTTTTCGGTAGTGCCACAGTTCGCAACTGATTTTAAATACTTTCTTGATCAACCTACAAAGCCATCTCAAGGCAGAGGATATAAATGATAGCGCCATTAACAATCATGTGCTGTAGAAGTGCCCATTATAAGAGAACATTTGAGCTTAGTTTTGCCACTCTGTTTCTAAGCCTCTTTCATGGAAATCATCACGGATTTCATTTGGAATATTAATGAAATTGAAATAAGCTGCAAATTTCACTTTGACTCATTAAGTTAGAAAGTCAAAGTGCTAAAAATGTACACTTAGGCTTCAAACGAGACCAAATGGATAAAGAAGGGTGGTTTCGTTTTCCTTCTTCCTTTGCGAGAATCTAACTATAATAAAGAGACCTGTTGGGAGAAATGGGAGCTGGCTGTGATGGCGAATTGGGTTGGCTGTATAAACATATGTCTGTATTCGTCGTGTAGCTGTACTCCTCGAAAATATCTTACAACTCGTACGGTCAGAGCAAGTATCAATAACATAAAATTTCACAGCCCCCCTTTGAGAACTGCGGCCTTAACATTTTGTAGGGAAATAAAGCTTTGGTTAACCTTGGCTCTGGCAGACCTCATTAAAATAACAGCCTGTCAGTTTCAAGTTTAAAATAACAGGGTTGTCAGTTTAATACGCAGTGGAACGATCTACAGTTTTATTCCCTGGGATAAGGCTGGGCAGAAGTGTGTGTGTGTGCGCGCGCGCGCGGGCTCGTGGCTGGGGGTCGCGGGGTGTAAGGTGGACAAAGATTGAACAACACTGCCATCTGGTGGCCATGGTGAGTGTAGCTTTTTAAAAATTCTGCCAGTGGGTCGAGTAGAAAGTGTCGTGTTTGGGACAACCTTTAGTATCAGATTTGTGACAGCCTTTTTACTTTAAGTCTGTGCATATGCTTGAGCCAATATATAGTCCCCGATTACAGTGACTTTGATAAGAAACTGCCCTTAGTGGGACTTTACGGCAAAAAGAGACTGAGCAAAGCCTTTTATCTAGACTTTCCTGTAGAAGAACACCAAGTTATGAACGCTCGCTGTGTTTGCATTGTCACCCCTCCTGTCGGACAGCTCACAACCACTTGTAATTCCAGCTCTCGGGCATCCAGCGCCCCCCTCTGGCCTTTGTTGGCATTTCTGCACACACACGTGCACGTGCACACACACAAGGAGGAAGAGAGACAGAGACATGGAGAGAGACAGAAAGAGAATTAAAGCTAGAACACATTATTAAAAATCTGTTTTTAAGAGCTGGCCAGTGATGGCACACGCCTTTAATCCCAGCACTTGGGAAGCAGAGGCAGGCGGATCTCTGAGTTGGAGGTCAGCCTGGTTTACAGAGTGAGTTCCATGACAGCCAGGGCTACATGGAGAAACCCTGTCTTTAAAAGAGAAAAAGAAAAAACTTAAAATGTCTATTTTTAAGAAGGACTTTCCGTATGTCACATGACTTGTCACATGAACGTCTTGCTGGGAGTTCACGGAGCTATGATCTATACCTTTTACTAGACGATGGTTGTATTTTAATAAAAATACAAACAAACGTGAGCCAAACATTTCTGTCTGTAGGCAAAATAGTGACAGATGTCACAAGTCCGAATCCAGCATGTTCCCATTTATGTGAATGGAAACCATCCTAGAAGCAGGCTGGATCCCATTCGGGCTTCCACTGCAGCCCAGCTTCAATGCGGTCGGTGATTGACTAGTACCCCGGACAGCTGGCCGGGGTACTGTGACCAGCCAGTGTGGCAGCCACCAGCCTCTGGTGACCGCTGCACATTGGAGGGTCTTAGACAGAACCGAGACTGGCTCTGAGTTTATACTGCAGGTCAGATTGCAGACTTAGTGCCCAAAGGAGTACAGACTGTCCAGTTACTGTGCCCCAAAGCCACACATCTGAGGTGTGTTGGGTTGAATAAAGTATATTGCCTACCTATCCATCCGTCTGTCTATCTAGCTGTCTGTGTGTCTGACTGTCTGTCTGTCTGTCTATCTATCTATCTATCTTTCTATCTATCTATCTATCATCTTTTTTCGGGCAGGATGTCACTATGCAGGCCTTGCTGGTCCTATGAGAGCAGCCTAGCCCACAACTCGGAGAGTCTCCTGCCTCTGCTTTCCAAGTGCCAGAGTTAGAAGCACACTCCCTTCCTGTCTCCATATTCTTAAAATTAATTTCAATTTACATTTTTTTATCCTAGCAGCTGGAAATTTGTGAACTACAGATGAACCTGACATCCGTGGTTCTCATTATATTTCTACGGACTGTCACTATTTCAGGTTACTCCTTCCTTGTCCAGAACAGCTGTTTATCTGGCTTTCAGGGTGGTTTATCCCACACTGAGCTCTGAAGATGGGTTACCTATGTCTCTGTATCCTGTAGGAGACAAAATGGACCCGCGGTGTTTGTCTTTGGCATCTTCGCCTGCTTCCCGTGTAAAGGGGGAAGCCAAGCGCTCTTGAGTCTCTTGGATCTGATCATATGAGGTGTGGATGCTGTACCCTGGTTGGTGCCCCATGGGGTAAATTGGATCTTTAAGTAGCAGATGGCTCCCAGGAGCAGGTAATTTACCTCACAGGGGTGAAAGCTTGATTGAGTGCAGTTGGGCCACCCCATGCCATCTGTCCCTGTGAGGATGTGTCTCCTCACTGAGAACTTCCAGTCCCAAGGACCCTAGCAACATATTTCCTTGCTAAACTTCCTTGAATCCTTTGGGGGGGGGCTAACAGAAGAAAGGAACTCACATCCACTGGGAAACCAGTCCCTAGGGAGATTACGCAACTTTGCCAAAGTCCCGGTCAAGCGCACGTCCCTCCATGGTTTTCCTTCCCCGGAGAGGGCACTTTACATCTATGAGATTTCTCTGCCCAAAGCTCCCCTGTCACAGACAAATCTTCGCAGGTCTTCTGCCCACGGACACCTGCTGCTCCCTCCTAGATCACCTGATGCCTCTTCCTGCTTTCTCGCTTGTCATACAGGGTCAGGTCTTCTTCTCCCATGGCCCATGGCTCAAACACAGAGGCCACTTGATGCTCATCTATGTCTCCCTGGAGTAGTAAGTTAGTGGATCTGTGACTGGTCTGGTCCTGTATGCCTAGGAATTTAAAACACTTGGGCCATTGAATATTCTTAGCAAGTGGGGAGGGAGGCTGTGGTTGAATTAATTACCAATAGACGGCCAAGCAATAATTCGTCCGTGAAATAGGGAGACCCACAGGGTCTTCCCTGGTCCTTCCAATGGTCATCCAAGTATGTCTTGGCTTCAGGTTCCCAACTGCTAGGATTACAGGTCTCTGCCACCAGCCACACCTACCGTTTCATTTGGAGATTCAGAATCTAAATGCCTTCTTCTTCTGCGTACTCGGTTTCATTCATTCATTCATTCATTCATTCACGCACTCTCTACTGAGTACATAAACCAGGCCCTACGCTGGAAGATGGGACATACATTTCCTGGAACATGGTGAACAAAACCAACAGTGGTCTGTCACAATGTTGCTTGAGGACGAAGAGGGAGGGGACCCACTAGTCATCAGAATGGGGAAAGGGCAGAGAGACCCTGGGAACGCATACTCTGTGGAGAACCTAAGTGGCACTGGGTGTCAGGAAGTGTTCTAACAGATGCGCAAAATGAGACCCGCTGTAGTGGCGTTGCGTTCATATTTTAATCAATAAAGCTTTCCTGAGGATCAGAGAGCAAACAAACCAGTCACTGACTCTTGTCTCTACCTCGTCCGAAATGGCAATCCTGCCTTCAGGAACCTCAGGTATGTGTCACCACTGCCAGGTCTAGAAGGCTGACCAGTGGGGCTGTTTTACTCTGTATTTTGTATTTTATTAAAAATACAAATGAAATAATATCACTATATTCCACAGAGAGAATTGTTCCTTAATTCATTCCTTTCCCCCATTGCAGAGCCTTGTATTTGAGTTAAAGTTTACACCCCAGGAGTGTTGTGATTTCCATGCCTGTGTGTGTGTGTGTGTGTGTATGTGTGTGTGTGTATGTGTGTATGTGCTATATGATTCCACTGTTTTTAGAATTCCATTAGTCCCACTCACTGATAATTAAACTCAACCTAATTCCCAGCTCAACCCATAAAGGCAAAGGCAGGACCTCATGTCGTATCACAAATATGAAACGATTGATGCAAAAGTAGGCTTTTACGATGCTCCACACAGGACCAGTCTACACGGTTAGGAATAAATCAAATCCCGCGCACCTAAAAAGATTTATGTGCTTTTTATTGCCTACTCCATAAAAGATTTAGGACGACCTGCGTCTCCCCTAAATGGCTTTAGAATACAGACAAATCGGATTTGCACCGCTGGTCTGGTGAATGCTCTTCAGCACTGCATAACTGCTCATCCAAGAGGGTTCATCTTTGGGAGCGCCTGCTGCTGGGTGGGCTCTTAGTGGGGACAGCCGGGCAGCTACCCCATGCTCAGCTGAGCTGAGAGACACCTCTTGTCTCCTGTTCTCCTCCAGGTATCTGCTGCCACTGCATGGAGCAGAATGCAGATCTGCTGTTGAAATGTCTTGGGGGAGAAGCTTCAGTTATTCAGAACCAAATGACAGTTCTGAGGGATGCCGAAATTCCTCATGTGTCCTGCACACACTCCAGTGTGTGTGTGTGTGTGTGTGTGTGTGTGTGTGTGTGTGTGTGTTTTCATGTGTAGGTCTATGTATGGAGGATAAAGGACGATGACATATGTCATCCCAGGAATACCAAGCACGGCCCTAGAGACAGTGTGGCTTAGTACCCTTCCACTAAGCTTGCCTTACAGACTGGTACATCCCAGATCTGTCTGCCTGGGATCTCAGTTCCGCCTTAGCATCTTCACTTGGGTTCTGGAGGCAAACCCAGGCTCTCTAGCTTCAGAGGTGTGTGTTTTACCAGCTGAGCGGTCTCCCCGGCACCTTCCTCCTTTTATAATTCGCAGACACCTATGTGGCATCCTGGGTTTCATTCCCTGAAGATGAAATTTCAATATTTTAAGAGTAACTTCGGGAGGTTATATGCTTAGCAGAATCATTTTTATGTCTGTCACACACTGGTGTAGGAGGGTTCTTCTGTATTTTGTGTTGCTTTTATTAATAAAGAATCTGCCTTGGCCTTTTGATAGGGCAGGACTTAGATAGGCGGGGAAAAGAGAACAGTATGCTGGGAAGAAGACTGAGTCAGGGAGAGCCGCCATAAAGCCGCCAGGGTAAGACATGCTGAATCTTCCCTGTAAGCCCACTACCTCGTGGTGACTTACAGACTATTAAAAATGGGTTGAAATAAGACATGAGAGTTAGCCAGTAGAGGCTAGACCTAATGGCCAGGCAGTGTGTTTTGAATACAGTTTGTGTGTAATCATTTCGGGTATAAGCTAGTCGTGCTGCCACGGCTGGGACCTGGGCGCTCGGAATACAGCCCGCCTGCACCTGGAACTGGGCAGGACACAGCCCGCACCTCTTACAACAACACACAGAAGTAAAAATTGGGCCTCTGTTTAAATTTCCTGGATGTCACCAAAGTCCCTTTGAAGGGGTTGTGTAGGGGAAGAGCTAGTTGACAAAGAAGCAAAATTTTCAGCGAGGCTACATGCTCAACACATTCTAACTCCCTATATATTGACGAAATTGGTAGTTTCCTAATAAATCCCTAGGTCGATCATATTCAAAGTGCAAGGTCCACTGCCGTGATGCTGTTGCCTACGATGGGAACTAGAGAGACGCGTACTCTGAGCCACAGGGACCCTCCCAAGGCTGTCGTTCTATGAGTACAATGAGCAGAGCTCAGATTTTAAACACCCAACCTGACTCCCGTGCCTCCGAAAACTGTTCAGGATAGTGAACTCGCTCTTTTCGTGTGTGGCTGCCCCTGAGATGGCCCCGTCCTACGTGACGAAGACCACATTTCTAATAACCCAATTTAGAGTCAGCTCTCATCACAGTTCACAGATCGAGGCAGCTCCTTGGAGATGACTGTGGCTATGCAACCATGCTACGCCTACAAAAATGAGCGTGGCCGGAGTCAGCAAGAGCAGATGGGTGGTCCAAAGCAGAGCATGAGAGAACATAGACGACTCATGCCAGAGTTCAGGGGTGGATGGGAGAAACAAGCCAGCTGGAGACTGAACGTGCGGAGCAATTAAGACAGTAGGCACCTCAACGTGTGAAGGACAGTCCCAAGATGAGGGACTAGATCTTTGTCTGTAGTCATGGTGTCCATGAAGACTCCCAGAACTTTCCAGAGAAGGGAAGAGCTGTGCTTCAGGTCATCCCCGAAACCCCACGTCCTCTCTCATTAGACGCTGGTAGATGACACAGAAGACATCTAAGTGGGATCTAGGCAAGTCTTAAGTTGTGAATCCTCTACCAGCTCTGGAGCGTAGGAGCTGTGCCGAACTTGACAATTCAACAACAAAACCGCTCAATGTCACTCATAGTTTTTAATCTTGTAAAGCACATAATGCTGTAATGGAGATGCTTCCTGGGCACAGTGATTCTTTGGTTTTTGTCTGAATTCCTGAGGATTAAATGCCTTCCCTTTTCTCCTGACTGCTGAATTCAATTGGTATTAGCTCAAAGGCAGGCTGTGCCTTTTTTTTCTCAAGGACATGTGGCACTCCTTCTCTGCTTTCTTGACTAGAACGTCAGATCACAGGCCATGAGGCATAATTAGAACATTAAGTACAAACCGAAAATGTGAAAGTTTGATGTCCTTTCTTTTTAATCCCCCCCCCAAACACAAACTGTATGACCTGAACAGCATAGGAAAATATCTCTGATGTTTCCAATCTTCAATTCACTGTGAGGAACAGTGAAGATTCCATCTGTCGTCTTGAGGTCATGCCCTTCATAGAGCGTGCTCGTTCAGCTAAAAAAACTCCAAACCCAAAGCCAGAGGGGATAATTCACTCCTTAAACTTTTCATCCAATTCCTGATCCCCTGAGAAACTCAACAGAACTAAGCATTGTCTTTGTGTGCCATCAAAGTTTCTCTTGCTTCCTACTGGGTTTTTATCCTTCTCTATGTTTTCCTACAAAGTGCGTGAGTGTTTGTCTCCTCAGGGAGCAACGCCACCAGTGCCACCCCACAGGAGAGGAAGGATGTCACACGGCAATAGACTAGGCGCTGCTGCTGAGTTTCCCGGGAGTGTGTGGCAAAGCCCAGAATGTGAGGCTGGTTTTAAATTACACTGTGACTTGAGGACACAGTATTATGCCGGCTGTGTATGTGGGAAAATCTGTGCTAGGTTCGCTGACAGACTCGTCTCACCAGAGTCCCCGCTGCCGCCTCTGAGGCTTACTCGGAAGTCTCCTGAGAGAAAACATAGTACAAACTATTTCTCTACAGAGTGTCATAAAACCTTAACACTATAGGACACACAGGGATGCCCGGAGACACCGAGAAATGAAGCTGAGGAGTTTCACACGACCTAAAAGAGAAAATTAAAAAGCTGAAAACTGGTGTCCTCTGAGTGAGCGGCCGAGAGAGATGGTCAGAAGAGGCGAGCCTGATTCCAGGATGGAGAGCATGAGTAAGCGAAGCGTGTGTCTTCACCGAACTCCGCGGCCTTAGTAAATCCCAGTTCCTACCTACGACTGTCTAATTCATAGGCACTAGGCCATGTCGGGAAAAAGTTGGTACTCTTCTGCACCTGAGGCAACTGAAAGACTCCAGACTCCGTGTGTTTTCCAGCAGACGAGGCGTGAGCAGATTTGTTCCCGGACCTTCTTTCAACACCAAGGGGCAAAGGTGACCTGGTTCCTGAAGCGGGCTTCGTGGTTAGTGGAGAAACTCGGGCCTGTAGAACAGGCTGATTCTTCTCCTATAAATCCAGACGAGGTTGCTGTCTCCAAAACTGGATTAATACATTCTTAGGCTGCAAAGATAGCTAAATACATTAATTTCTCTTAATTTATTCAAGTAGAGGAGTAGCCGGACTTTGTTTCTTTAAACAAACTGTTTTCCAAAGCTAACAAATGACCTTCAGCCTATAAAATATTTACGTTGTTTCCCCCTCATTATGCATTATTTAGCGTATAGCCCTTTAAATATTAATCATCTATTTTTTTCTAAAGATAGGGTATATATTATTTACATCTGATTACATTATGTTTTTATACAGATGAAGTAAGCACACTCAAACCATTCTGAAGTCATGAGTAAACAGGGCGCGGGGCCAACTGCAGGTAGCAGGTAGCCAGGAAAGTACATTCTGGCCCCGGGATGACTGATGGAGGGCAGAAGGTGGTTCTCTCGCAGTGGCTGCCTGGGAAAGACCAGATGAAGGAAGGGTTCCAGATGAACAGACGTGTCGTCTTGGTGACTTGATGACAGTCCTGGGTAAATCTCTTGAAGAAGGAAGTTAGGTACGCCCTGTCAGGTGACCCACACCCGAGACAACGGTGACGACAATGTTCAAAGATGGTGCCAAGTGAGAACGATGCAGACATCTTGCTTACAAAACCAAAAGGAAGCCACTGGGCTGCTGCGCAGGATTCTAAAGACTATTTAAGATGGAAGTCGGTTCATTTTTACTTAAATTCTCATGACTATCCAAAAGCCAGGATCACAGAGGTCCCTGAGACTCTCCTCCAATACCATACACGAACCTCACCTGACGGACGTCTACACTAACGAGAGCCTGTCGTCCTGATTACAGGATTGAAGGGACCATTTGACATCCCTTCCTGCCCTGTCCATAATCAGGTCGAGGAAGCAAGGCTCTTTCTAAAGACCTGACTGAATTTGCCCGTGTCTTTCTGACTCCCCAGAGGAAAGTCTGCATGGCCGTAGCCGGCAGATAATCGATAGTTTTTTAAAACCTTACTTCCCTCAGCAGATAATTGGCAATGCCGTTCATGTATGAATTCACTCGGCAAATACTTGTTAACACCCGCTACACACTAAGTGTTGTTTGCTGAGTCTTGGGCTATGGAGCGGCTCTTCCCTGGGAGCCATGACTATCCATCCAGCTGCTCTTTAGGAGATGTAGCTGGAGTCCGAGCAGAGGCTGAAAGCAGCTCTTCTGCCTGGGTACAATCATCATGGGTACGGAAGCCTGAGAGGACATGTTCTGTCTTTAGTTTTAAGCCTTCTGGATAGAACTGCTAATTTTCCTGCTTCCTAATTGCTCCCATGGTGGAATTCAACAGTCGCAGAGAGAAAATATCAGCAGCGCCTTCTTGTTTAGGAGGGGACATAGTATCCCCCAGAAAGGCTTCCAGATAAACCGGTACCAAGACTCACCAAGGCTTTCTGTTCCCCAGGGTTGTGTTAACTGCAGATCTGTCCACACTGGCCGGACAGGGCAGCTGCACATCCGTCAGGGTCAGCCGCAATGTAGCAGCCATCTTTATATTCCCAGTCTAGCAGAAAGTCTGACCTGTAACGACGCACAAGTGCTTAACGAAGGAATGCTGGTGGCAAAAGCGTTTTCTTTCTTACTCCACCAATGGACAGGGAGAAAACTGTGTCCTCCTTCTTGTCCCACTGGACTGAAGGCACTCCAGGTTGCTGACTTCTTTGCTTGCCAAATCACTGACTTCAAATAAGACGCGTGCGCCCTTGTGTTATAAGCACCCGGTCGCTTCATTTTTGGGTCTCGTGCTTCCACCAGCAAACTATTCAGGAGCATAGACACTGCTTATGCCTACCTTATATTGTGTCCCTACTGAACTCGTGTATCGTACACTTTACGA
>JAQHUG010000028.1:8040693-8058131 GCA_028555095.1 Dicrostonyx torquatus
TTTTAAATAATAGTCATCCTAATACATGTAAAGTTTAAATACCTCTCTAAATAAGATTCTAAAGGAGGTCACAGACATCACGGGTTTGCAAATCCTTATTTGAAACCCTTGAGACCATGTCTTTTTAGAATTCAGAATTGTTTTTTTTTTCACTTGAGAAAATTACCACCGTGGATGTGCTGTATGTTATGTAATGTTCCCAGTGGGGTCTGGACATACAGCCCGCAATCAAATGCATTAGGATTTCTGTAGAAAAAATGCATTAGCGTGGCACTAAGTGGGAGAAATGAGGACTATAATTGGCCATATTTCAGGTTTGATGATGTTTTGCTAACAGATGGATTGCAGGAGGGGAAAAAAATTGGAGACGTTCAAAATTTGGAACTGCACATAAGAGACTCTGAGTTGGTATACACCGTGTACCTTCTTACATTAGGAAGACTTTTGAACACACTGAAAATGACTGCATGTGTACCTGAGAACTAGAAAATTCTGCAGAGGTATGCATCGCATGGAACTCATTTATGACAGCAAGTGAGTGCAAACTGGTTCTGTCTCCCTTTTCCAGCTGTGCCTCAGGATGGCACCAGTCAGGAACATCAGGCAACCAGCACTTGGGCACCCCAGCTCTGCCTCAACTTCATTCTTTCAGCACGAATGCCTGTGTCCCACCCCAAAGTCTTATGTGTTGAAAGTTTGTTCCCCATGTGATACCTAACGGTGAGATTTTGAAGAACTGATTGGATCATGAGACCTCTGACCTTAGCAATGGGTCAATCCATGGATCGATTTATAATTTAATGGTATCGCTGAGAGCTGATGGTGAAGTGGAGCTCGGTTGGAGGAAAGTAGGGCGCTGGAGGCATGTCCCCTGTTGCTTTGTCTCTTGTTTCCTGGCTGTTACGAGGTGAGCACCTTCCCTCAGCCATGCATTTCCCCTTCCTGGTCTTCTGCCTCACCTCAGACCCAAAGCCGCAGGTTCAGATGAGCATGGGTAGCATCTCAAACATGAGCTGAGATCAAACTTGCTTTCTTTTCGTCGGTTTTCCGTGACAGCTCCCTCTTGAATTCATAGCAAACCCCACGCGTAGCTGCCTCTCGGCCCTCATCTCCTGGCACCTCACCGCTTAGACTTTCACTGGTTAGCACGTCACAGACTCAAAGGGGCGTGTGTGTGTCCCTCTCCTTGCGTATGAGACCCACCACTAACACGCGTGTGCTGGTAAGCAACACTGCATGCTGACAGGTTGGCCTGCTTCTCCTCCCAGCGGGCACATTTATACCGTCTTTCAACCATGAGGAGTGGACGGAAGGCTCAGTGGTTAGCCACTGAGAACTTTCTGTAAGGAGAAATATGTTAATGTTTCTGAGGTTACAGAGGCTGTAATGGCAATGGTGCCGATGAGTTTCCTGGCACACCATGTGTAGCCCCCGCCCACTCCCAAAATTGAATGTGTTGCTCCTCCAATGCCTTCTAGCTTCTCATGGGGCTCTTCCCTGCCTCATCGGCTATGCTTGGTTGTAATCAAGAAACCCTGCATTGGGCTGGAGAGATGGCTCAGTGGTTAAGAGCACTGCCTGCTCTTCCAGAGGTCCTGAGTTCAATTCCCAGCAACCACATGGTGGCTCACAACCATCTGTAATGAGATCTAGAGCCCTCCTCTGGCATGTGTGAACACATGGAGGCAGAATGTTGTATACATAATAAATAAATCTTAAAAAAAAAAAACAGAAACCCTGCATTAACAGCATGACATTAGAGGGGAAGAAAAATAATTCCACGGGACTGCCGAAGATGCCAGTCCTAGCCATGCTCCTGCAAACAGAAGCCAAACCAAATGAGGCTACAGCTGGCTGTCCTTGGGTACCACCAGTTGCCACACCACAGCATGAATTATTGGCAAGAACAACACCCGTGTTTGGCACTCCAGTTTGTCCCCAGATCTAAGTCCTCCCTGTTCCCAGTGCACGTGCATCCAACCTTGCAACCTGGGCTGTCAGCGCCAACATTCTTGGTCTAGTTTCCCAGGAATGGGAGTTACTGTCACTCAAATGATCCGTGCTAAAACTTGGCAGAGGAAGGGCCTTCTGGGTCCAGTAATTAGTCCATTCTTGCAGAATTTATGATTTCTGTAAATAAAGCAGACATAGGAGGAAAGGAACCAACAGACTCCTAAGAGCCTGGATCCCCGCCTTTCACAGCCCCTCCCAACCGTACAGTGGTCTTCTACAGAGACTGTACCCGAATCTATATCTACAGCGGCAAAAAAAAAAAACAGCTGTTTTATTTTTCATCTGTTTTATGTTTAAATTTCTAAAGTCGCCCTTGGAAAACACCAAGAAGAGAAACCACTCTGGAGGGCACCAGTGCCTTGCTCCTTGTTTTGACCGTAAGTGGCTGAGCATCACCAGGCACGGTGAGATGCTGGGTTTGCCTGGCAGTCTTTTATTGTGGCTGGATGTTGGGACTCCCAGGGGCAGCATTCCCACGGAAGAGATTGTAGCAAGCTGCTGATCGATGAGACTTGGCTAGCTAAGCAGGAGAAACGGGGCCCCCTCTGACTCTGCCTGGGCACAGCTGCGGGAATAACGACCGGAGTGCAGTGCAGCGTGAGTGCCAGCCGTCACCTTGCAGCCCCTCAAACCACGTCAGCCGCTGATGGCTTCTGCCTGCCATGTATTCCAGCGGACTGTCATCGTTACTGATGCCAGGAGTCTGGCAGGCACAGTACCCTGTCAGTAGCAGCCAATTTAATGCCATGTGCTAGAGTTTACACCAGGTGGGCAATCTCAGAGGCCATTAAGAATTTGCTTATACTCCAGATACATTAAAAAGACTGGCAGAAAGTTAGGATTTACTACAAAAGTGAAGAGATGTGGATACTTGGACTTGATATTTTTCCTCTTAGGATTATTTTTAGGCCAGTGATAACTGAAAGCTTCACGGAAAAGAATTTGTCCACTCTGAGTTTCGCTTTTATTTTGTTCAAAGGTCAGTTTTGTTCGGAATATGGATGAAAATATGCAGCTTATTCTGAAGCCCTCTGATTTAGATAGGTACACCAACTCCTGACTATCAGCCCGGGTTCCCCTTTATCTGTGTGGTTCGTCCTGCACATCCCGTAGTCTTTGGTTTCTGGCATCTGGAAAGCGATTCTCAGAAAGGAAAAAATCCCCAGCATAAGGGCAGTACGCAGGTCTATACGTGGGAACGGCGCCGTAGAGGGGGGGATCGCTTAGATTTTCATCAACAGCGAAAGAGCCGTGGAATCGGAGTCGCAGGCTTAGTCAGGGCCTCCTGTAGGCATAATTAAGGAAATCTATGAGAGGCCGGAATAAAGGAGAACAAATATTTATTTGGGGAAAAACTCACGATAAAGATAGAGAGCGGTGGTCCTCTGCCCTGTGGGCACTCGGTGCTGCGAACAGAACTTCGACCACCAGCCAAGAGAGCAAGCGCGCTTTCCGTCTGCACGGATCAGGTCGCATGTGGTACCTCAGACCACGCCCCAATGGGCCAGTGCCCAAAATGTGGAAATAAACCACGGCTGCATTTGTAACAGCACACTCAGAGCCCACGGCCAGGCACCTTTGCGCTCGGCAATCAGGAGGCACAGTCACGACAATCTCAAGTTTGAGGCAAGCCTGAGCTATGCACCAGGACCCTGCCTAAAAAATAATTCTTTGCTGCCTCCTAGTGCTGTTCTGTTGGTGCCTTGGAGGGCCGCCTCTCCAGGCCAGATCATCTGAGCTCCCCATCAGTTGGCTTTCAGTTAGGCTCTTCCAGTAGGAACCAGAGGGGCCAGGAAGCCTCTGTTAGCTCCCTCCCTGTTAGGACTCAGACACTGTACCCTTGGGCCCTACTAGGGTTTCAACTCTGGCGCATTCTGGTTCCGCATCTCTTCTTGGTCTCTGGGGGCTCCCCCTGCTGTCGCCACCTTGCATGGTCCTTAAATCACATTGGCACCTTTGTAAATAGTCTTTCCATTGAGCTCTCTTATTGCCCCTCTGAGGTGCCGTTTCTTTCCTAAGAGGACACAGACATAGATGGCACCTTTGTAGGAAATTAAAAAAAAAAAATTAAAAAAAGGTGTTCAAATTAGCTCCGTGGATTCACTATATTACCATCACCTCTAGTTCTGTGTAGTTAAAGTTTTCCTAAATGAAAAAGATGACCCAAAAGAAAAGGAAAAGGGAACTGTTGATGCAGCTTGCATGGTTTGGTGGCCACAGAGCTGAGGCTGGCCATCAATGCCAGCTCTGTCCCTCAGCTTGGAGAGGAGGTTTATACCCAGAATGTCCAGCCAAACCGAGCAGCCCCATAAAACAGTGGGTAGATTCCTGGTAGCCAGAACTGTTTTAGGAGAAGATGCAGGTCCTATTAAAGAATATTTCAGTTTTACGTAATTATGAACCAGAAAAAAGAATAGTAACAAAAACAAGCAAAACCCTGCAGAGCAGTGTGCTGGGGGAAAGGTCCCTTGCTTTTTTTTTTTTTTTTTAATCTCAAAACTTCAATCAGCACACATTTCGCTGGCAGCGGCATGGGGATTTCTTGCTACAGCCCGTTAGCAATCAGGGCTGCAGCAGACAGGACTTGGATGTTCTCTAAATCATCAGCTCAGTCGCCAAGACTGCTCACTCATACATTCACACACACACACACACACACACACACACACACACACACACACCCTCACACATTCACACACACTCACATGCACACACATACACTCACACGCACCCTCACACATTCACACACACAAACACACATACACATACGCACACATCAGATGCGGGTTGCAGACCCCAGATTGTTACCTGTGTGTGACACCTGACTGTAAATTAGAGTTGCTCCCACCCCCTTCCTGGGGTCAATTAATTTGCATGAATATCTCATAGGACTCAACTCTACCATTTTCTTGACTACATCTGCTTGCCATCGCTTGGCCTTGGCTTCCTATTTCACACACCGGGGAAAAGGCGCACCTCTCTGGGAATGAGCTGTGGGCTGGAATTCTGCAGTGCAGAATTCCTGACAGGAGCATCCTCTGGCCATCCACCACTGCCCTCACAAGTGTTTACAGAGGAGAGTCAGGGGAGAATGCTGGTTTAGAAAGACTAAGCAGACAGCACTTGCAGGGCACCCTTGAGAAGAGAGGAGTGACCACGAGAGTTTGTGTGAGCCGGCGGCACCATCTGTTCTCCAAAGAGAAGTGTGGGAAGGGGAGAAAGAGCTCGTGAGAGGTTTGCTGACATCAAAAGAGGAAGGACTGTTTAGTCAATAAGTCACGAGCAGAAGGAGTCACGAGCATAAGGAGTCACGGGCAGAAGGAGTCACGGGCAGAAGGAATCACTGGCAGAAGGGGTCACGGGCAGAAGGAATCACGAGCAGAAGGGGTCACAGGCAGAAGGGGTCACGGGCAGAAGGAATCACTGGCAGAAGGAATCACTGGCAGAAGGGGTCACGGGCAGAAGGAATCACGAGCAGAAGGGGTCACAGGCAGAAGGGGTCACGGGCAGAAGGGGTCACGGGCAGAAGGGGTCACGGGCAGAAGGAGTCATGGGCAGAAGGAATCACGAGCAGAAGGGGTCACGAGCAGAAGGGGTCACGGGCAGAAGGAGTCACGGGGTCTTGGACTATGCTCGTGGGCTCTTCATCCCCTTTGTATAAAAATTCCTGGATGACATTAGACAGGGTGTTGAAAGACTGACAATGTTGACAGAAAAATGCATATTAAGGCAGCAACATTAAGTCTTATTGGATATGAACGTCTTTTACTGAATGTTGACACACCATTTGACACATCAACCCAAGATGACATTACAAAATTAGAAGTCTAGGATAGGTGTGTAACTCATTGACAGAGCACTTGCCTAGTGTGTTCAAGACCTTGGTTGAGTTTCCAGCACTGCCAAAATATAAAATAAAAACCCTACTAGACATGCCATGGGCATAAGCGATCACTGACTCCTGATAAAATATCCCAAAGATTTTTCTAAGACCCAAAAGGATCTTTGTTCAAAATCCTCTTCCCCTGAGGAAGAGTTCCCTTACTAAGGCCTCTACCTGCTCAGATGCCTTTCCTAACCCAGTTCTTAGTACCGAAACTAAAAAAGCCAAGGAAGCCGTCAGGGTCTGGACAAGAGCGCTTCAGAACTCTCTGGGAGGAGGGAAATGGTAGTTAGTCTCAAGAAATTCCTTATCCTAGTTCCCAGTTTGCACCTTTTTTTGTTTTGTTTTGTTTTGTTTTGTTTTTCGAGACAGGATTTCTCTGTGGCTTTGGAGCCTGTCCTGGAACTAGCTCTTGTAGACCAGGCTGGTCTCGAACTCACAGAGATCCACCTGCCTCTGCCTCCCGAGTGCTGGGATTAAAGGCGTGTGCCACCATTGCCTGGCCAGTCTGCACTTTTTTATAGATGAACCTACATAAGAACTACATGAGAACTCTTTACACTTAGGCATGAGTCTGAAGCCCTTCTGGCCCCGGCTGCACTGTCTACAAACGTTTGCCTTTGGTTTGGCTCATTGTCTCAGACATTCTCTAGTCTCTACAGCTGTCACCGGGTGATGGGGCTCCCTGTGTGAGCCAGCAGGGCGGGGTTGGCTTCTGAGGTCACTGCAACATCACCTGACCCATGTCTTTCTCTCCACCCTGCAGATACCTGCCTGAGATCATGAACGATGGGCTGACCAACCAAATCAACAATCCTGAGGTGGAGGTGGATATCACCCGGCCCGACACCTTCATCAGACAGCAGATCATGGCTCTCCGCGTGATGACCAACAAGCTGAAGAACGCCTACAATGGCAATGACGTCAACTTCCAGGACACAAGTAAGAAAATCCGCACGAAGACCAGGGAGCCCCGCAGCGGAAGGTGGTTGTGTGCCATGGCCCTCAATGGATAGCTTTAATTACATCTCACCTGTCCTTATTCGTGAAGCTTTTCCAGTCTGAGCTGCAAAACTTCCGTGCTAACTAACAATCATAATTCCTCTAACTAAATGGCTGTGTGCACATGTATGTGTGAGTGTGTGTGTGCATGTATGTATGTATGTTTATACTTTTTTGCATACATGCATGGATCAGAGGACAGCCTTAAATGTCATTCTCTCTCCGGTATTATCAACCTTATTTTAGAGATGGAGCCCGGGAGCTCACTGATTCAGCGAGGTTGGTTGGCCTGTGGTCCCCAGGAATCTCGCTGTCTAGGCCTCTCTGGTATACACCACCACGCTTGGCTGCTGTTGTGAGTGCTGGGGTCACATTCGGATGCTTGTACCTGCACAGCCAGTATTCTGCTCACTCAGCTATTATCCCAGCTTCAGGAAAAATATTTAGCCACATGAAAGCAAAAACATAATTTCATCCACCAGTTGGTCCATTGATAATGAAGCGACCATTCTTACCTTGTCTTTTCGATAACCACATTTATGTCTACTCCAAACTCCTGCCTGCCTCACCCATCACCGCCTAGAGAATCTTGTAGGGATTTCTTCACAAGCTGGGCTTGGGTCCCCATCTTGTCTCTTGTAAGCGACATCATCAACATTCAAGCTTGAATTTATGAGGACTCAAAGGTCACACACGCGCGGTAGAAACTGCACTTCAGCGTTTGAATTTGGATCTTTTCCTCTGTTACAATTGTGTGGTGTGATATTCCTTCATGATTTTGGACAGGAGACTCAAGTCGACAGACCCCAGCGAGTCCCAAGAACACAAAGATAAACAATGACATTCTATGGGGGTACCGTGCTAGGCTAGGATGCTATGTAAATTACATATTCTCAATTTGTTTGAAATTGTAGTATTTTTAATTAATGAGTTTATTGGGACATGACTTCACTGTAGGTGGAGAAGAATCTGGGCCCTCTTGAGACTCAGAGTCTTCCATTACAAAGGCATTATTAAACGCTAGGATAGAAATAATGACAAGAAGTTCCCACTAGGGACCTATTGAAGGCTCCTCTGAGGTGACATTTTAAAGAGCTGAGAGGGTGTCTCGAGGGTGGAAAGCAGGGGCAACATATTATGTTCCTCCCTGCTCAGCTGTACACAGACACAAGCCATAAACATTTATATCTGAAATATTAGAGAATTAGTAAACGGCTGAAGTAATACTACCCGTGACCGTTTCAGTGGGGATCATAAGAGCATTTGCAGAGATTTCCTGGGCTCTCGGAAGTGAGCCCTGAAATAAACCTACGTATATTTGGGTTTTGTCTAAGTGGCTTCAAGATGCACAGCTACAGAGACAAAGGCTTTGTGGGGTTTCTTCTCAGGAATGTTGTTTATTTCTCTTAACTGTGCAACCTGAGAGAATTCACAGGGGAAAAAAAATTCTTGACCATGAGTTGTAAAGCTGTCTATGATGCCGACGTGGCTCACTGGAGCTGAAGATGCCTGTGTATTTGGTTAATGGGTTAGAAAGACACAAGCTACAGGTGGAAGACATTAAGTCATCTCAGCTCCACCGCCCTCCTACGAAGCTGTTCCCAGCAGAATGTTCTTAGCGCCTTCCTCCATTTTTAAAGAAGTCAAGAATTTATTTTCTCCATACAGGGAAATTGCCACCACAATGCTATCAGATTTCTCAAAATCATCCCATGATCTCTTCTTGCTTTGGCTAGACCGCTCTCTTCCTCTTCAGAAGAGAAGGCTGCCCCAGCTTCTGGCCCTCGCTGCTGCTGCATCACTCAGCCTCACGGTCCCCATTCCGTCTCCCTGCAGCCATGAGCTGCTGTACCTGGAGAGTAACTGTTTAAATGTGTGATAAAATATGAATTATCCAATCTTGGTTTTATCGCAGATCTTTCTTCTCTAGCCTAAAGAGACGTCATTCTGGAAAACTCGAGGAATGTGAAGGAGGCAGGGATTTTCCTCAGTTTCTTCTCAAAAGAGAACAAAATGCAGGGCAGTGGAGATCATCCCTTGGTTCTAACTCGAGCACCGACTGTAGCTGTTTTAGGACAGTGCCAGGCCCGGACCCCGTTATCACACTCATAGCCGTCACCACCCTTATTGCTTGAAAGTACAATTTCTAAGTTACCCATTCTACCCCATTATACCTGCATTTATGATCCCCTTTGGAAAAGATGGGGCCATGGTTTCTCGTAGCCAAAACCTCTTGTCATTATTTGCTTCCCACAATTTTAATATTCTAAATCACTCTAATAATATCTTCGTAAAGGTCTTATTACTTCTTGCTCGTGATGCCGGTTTTGAGAACAATTCCCTGTGCAATTCTGATATCTCTGAATTTAATTAATAGGCATTTTTCTCCTTGTAAAGGCCAATAATGATAAGGCAGAGGAATGATAAGAAACAAGGATAATGTATTCAAATGATCTTATCTGGTATTTAGAAGCTCCACTGGGGGATGGATAACGGAGCTGAACGTCTCTTCTTCACTCAGAGGAACAATAGAAGAGTCCTACACTGACTTGATTTAAGTAACATCTGAATCCAAAAATGGCACCCGCGACTCAGGAGCAGTGAGGCCCAATAGCCGGGGAATGTTGGTTGAACTCACGGAGCAAAGGTGTGGGACAGTAAACCTCATTACACAGATCACGGTTTCCTGACTCCCTCCAGAAACACTGTCTCATTCAGCCCCACAGCAGTTCTGGGACAGAGACGTTGTTACTTTCCCTTCTACAGGTGAGGGGAACGGCGCTTTTTGAAGCTGCCCACGCATGTCTGCCTAAGTTAATAATGGTAGCTTTCGTGTTATTCCTGGAGGAATCAAATCTTGTCCACCTGGCATGACCAGCAGCTGTGAGCTTGACTGTAGGTTTTGTCCAGTTGTCCTGACGCACAGCCTGTTACCAGTGGCTTGTGTTTAGCTGCAGAAACTGAGAGAAGTTGTTGAATTAATTGCTGAAGGCATATTGATTTACTCAACAAGGATTTACTGAGCATTTGATGCACGTCAGAGATCAGCGGCCACCTGGAAGTGGATGATCTATGCAAAGACTCTACCATGAAAACGTTTGTCTTGTGGTGCAGTACGGACAGTGAACGAGCAAATACATGATACAGGCCCAAGTATTGGGGGGATCTTTCAGGAAGCGGGCACAGTGGGAGCTGGCACGGTGGCAGGGGTTGTCTTAGTCCATCTGCAGATACCGAAAGCCAGATAATCAAATCCTTGACATAAAATGACTTGGCATTTGCATGTGACCTACACACATTCTCTGACATGCTTAAACTAATCTGCGGGCTACTGACAACACCTCAGGTCCTGTGTAAATAACTGTCATGCTGTATTTCTTCAGGGAATGATGGCAAGAAAAATGCAAGCGTGTTTGACACAGACATAGTTATAGTAGAACTAGATGGTCCACAGCGCTAGAGACAGACTGGGAGCCCCGACATTGCCGGAAGCTTTAGCGAGGTCTCTTCAGACATCACACCATTCACGTGGGCTTAACTCGGTGTTTGGCAAGTTCGCATTGCTTCTTGGATCTTTCTGGAATTATTTTTACTCCATTGAAATGAACTGTGGTCCTCTGTAAGAGCAATACTGCCCTTACCCCTTACGCCGTGTTGAGTGAAACACAAAGGAACCAAACAATGAAAGATGATAATTAAGCAACGCCAGAGGCATGGTGGGCAGAAAGGGCAGATGCCATCCTCAGACCGCATTAGGTATTAGGCATTGAATCAAGCAGGGACCAGCAGAGTTATTCTGTAAAGGGACAGAGAGTAAAGACGTGAGGCTTCGGGGGTCATACAGTCTCAGTAACAGCCACTGTGCCCTAGGGATAGGAAAATAGCTCTAAGCCCCTGGGGATGAGCAGCTATCAGCTTGAACTTCACATGTAGAATTCTTACGGTCACGTGATCGGACCCCCAGCTGATTATTCCAAACACTAAAATACATAGATAGTGCCCTTACGTTTGGGGACACAGAGAAATAAGCAACAGGCTGGAAAGGACACTGTCTTTGCTGTTAGGACAAGACCGTGGGAGTTGGGGTGGGGGAGAAGCCAAGCACATTAACCATGTCTACCTTCGGCGGCTCTCTGCCCCTCGTTCTGCAGCTTCCTGGCTGCACTGCCTGCTTTTATTTTCTGTTTTACCTTCAGTGGCCTTTTAAAAGTCTGTCCAAAGGTTACGGTGACATACACCTTTAACCCCAGCGCTCCGGGGGCAGAGACAGGAGGAGGAGCCTGAGTGTCGGATCAGCTTGGGGTTCCAAATGCAAACGAAAAAACAAAAAAAATGCCTTTAAAAAGCGTAATACCTGCTTAGAGCAACAGCTCTGAAGCACAGACAGAACAGCAAAGACCATAATTACTTCTTCAAGACAGACAGATAGACAGACAGATAGATGATTGATAAAGAGATGATTGATGGTTTATAGATAGATAATAGATAGATAGTATATATATATTATATATATAAATGATGTGTGTTTGTGTATGTGCATGTGTGCACATGAGTTTATTGTCTTCATGTATGTAGAAGCTGGGAGAGGCCAGAAGAGGGTTCCAGATCTCCAGGGACAGAGTCACAGGTGGCTAGGAACCGCCTGGTGCCGATTCTGGGGAATGAACTGAGACCCTCTGTAAAAGCAACGCTGCCCTTAGCCCTTACACCAGCTCTAGCACCAGGAACACAATTTCTTAGTCTTTAAATGTATCTAATATCAGTGTTGTAGAGGGGGACGCCGATTACAAGCTTACCCTGGGTAGGTACCAGTGAGTGTCGTGTTTCACGCGTGTTTCTGGCCTGTCGCTAACCCACTCTTGAAGAACAAACCTGTGGGCAGATGAGCAACCCTTTGCTGGAGTGTTTCTCCCACACTTGGCCACACACACTGTGCCCTCGTCTGTCTCTATTCCCGACCAAGCGCTCTAACTTTCCTTGTCAATCTTCCCTCGCCAGGTGATGAATCCAGTGGCTCAGGCAGCGGCAGCGGGTGCATGGATGACGTGTGTCCCACGGAGTTCGAGTTTGTCACCACCGAGGCCCCTGCTGTGGACCCGGACAGGAGAGAAGAGGAATCTTCGGCGGCGGCGGCGGCGGTGGCGCAGGGCAGCTACACCCTTCTTTCCTGGTCTCTGGTCGGCATGGTCCTCGCCCTGCAGAGACTATACAGATAATCGCCGGCTTTGGTCAGATGAACCTGCATTAGCTCTTCAGTGGCCAGCTCCCCTCTTTTCTTACACTCTTGGACAACGGACCATGCCACAAAAACTCGCCGTTTTCTATGACAAGAGAGCAGTGTTGCGACCTGCCTCCCTTTTTGTTTTCCCAAAGAGTACCGGGTGCCAGAGGATCGGCTTCTTTCCTTCAGCTCTCTCTGGGGACCTTGTTTATTCCAGAGAGAATTCTTACTCAAATCTTTCGTACCAAGAGATTTTTTTTTCTTACCGTCCTTTGCTTTTATGCTGCAAAATTAAAGGGATTTCACGTTGTGAGGGTTCTTTTTTTTTCTAGCACCCCACTTAAAAGAAAATAAGATAGGAAGAAAATAATTTTCCTTTTCAAATCAGGCCAAACCCCAAGACAACTGCCTTTTCAACAAGGAAGCAAATGAAGGAACTCTCGTAGCATCAGGCTTGGCGATGACAGCCAACTCCTGGGACGAGCTTCTCTGTGACAAGCCAAGGAGGAAGTGTAACTTTGTTTAAAATGTAGTGGAAACACGCTGTTGTCTTGGAGGTATTGTCTTACACTCTACCCAAAATGATTAGGAGGTACTGATAGTAAATTTAGGATTCTGTCTTTCTATGAGCAGTGATCTTGCTGCAACTCAATGCCTCTCTCTCACCTGCCTGATGCCACATTCATTGATGGCGGTATTTTCTCAGTCCCCTAGCACCTGTCCACTGTATCCAGTTGGCACCAGTTGTCTTCAGTTCTTCACGGATGCCCCCGTCAAGTCTCCTTCCCCCTGGATCTTGACTAAAAAAAAAAAAAAAAAAAGAAAAATCATCTTCATTGGTACAGTCTCCACTTTTGGCACCAGTCTGATGTGAATTAGACATCATAGTTCCTCTGTTCCTGACTGTCCCCCAGATAAGAGTTCTCTCACTGACAGTGACAATTAGCTCCACACGTGAGTTTCTGTTCTAGACTCTTAGATTTGTGTTGATTGGTTTCAGCATCACAAAGGCATTCTCTTGCAAAATAACTCACAACAAAAAAATTCAAGACACAAAAAAAAGAGAGAGAGAAAGAAAAAAACACTATATATATAGTACTGACATGGAGATTTCGTTCACTTTTTTAGTCTTAGTAATGATCATCTATTTTTATATCAATATATATATATATATAAATCACAGATTTTAACTTCTTAATTCCAAGCTCAGGGTTGACACTCCTTTGTAACAAAACTGTTTTGTCAACCATCTCTTCTTGCTTTGTGGGGCTCAGAGAAGGGACTCCTCAATGATCTGTGAGCCCCAAGAAATCAAGAAAGAGAACTTTTTATGTATCTAACTGTCCATCTATTCCAAGTTCGCCAGGGCACATCCTCTTCACACAAGTTTCCTCTGTCCCTGTGCTCCAAACTGTCCTGAGCTCACGGGATGAGCCCTGGTGTACAAGACGTCACTGGCAATGGAATGCGTATGTGTAAAGAATGTTAGTCATGAAAAACCATTGCTCTCATGTTCAACACCTCTGGCCTAGGACGCCTGCTGGGTCCTACAGTAAATGACCTAAACTCAAGAGGCCAATTCTAACCGACCCACAAAGTCAGGCTCAATGCTTCTCCCAGCACAGAGAAGCAAACCAAACCAAACTGGGGTTGTTTGAAGACAGATGGCTAGCCATGTGGTTTTGGTTTGTTTTTTGGGGGGGGTTATTCGTTTTGTTTTGTTTTGGGGTTTTGGTTTTTATGATGCATCTGCATTAGGGAGAAGAAATATTTCAAGACACCACGGCACGCCAATCACATCTTAACTGGCTCATCGACAGTATTGACACATAGATGGTTCTATCTCTATTTTCACCAAAAATGAAATTAGTTATCGATTTAGTCACCATGTCTAAGTAGAACACACGCACTAGTATTAAGCATATTTGAGCAGTTTTGAAACACAAAACATCTTTACCCGCATTGGTTGCTACTTTATGCCTAACAGAATACGAAGTGTAGGGTTCCGAGAGACTCTATGGCATCTTTCACTTCAATTTGTGTGAAGTTAATACTTGGTCGAATCCAGAATTGCATCCCTTTGGAAAACCATCCAGTTCACTGCCCCCCTCCGGCTTTTAATCGCCAGTCACACATAGCATATCTCTACAAAGGACCAGTCACTTACGTTACTCAGCTCATTGTATGTTCAGGAATCAGTATTGCTCTTCTCCAAAAATTACTGTGTAATACAAATTAAATCAACTTTGATTCTCAAGGATATTTGAGTAATAATTTTTATGGTGGAACATAAAGCTCCACCTTCCTTTTAGAAATATTTCTACATTATATTATTTCCATAGCATCCATCAAGATTCTTAGTTTTTACTATGTTTTTGATCCCAAATGGGTTTTTTTTTTGCGTGCACATGACAACACATTACATTAATGAGCGTGAGCCCATGTTCTGTGCACACTGTTCACACAGCTACTATAAAAAACTTGCTTCCTTCATTCCAACACCTATATTCTCGAAGGTGTTCCTACTGACAAGATCTACCAGGCGAGAGTTGAAATGAGGCTCGGCCAACAAAGCCACATCATTCGTCACCTTGCATGGGCATGGTCAAAATATCATTCCCTTGCACTTCCTGGTTTTTGTCATCATCCGTCATATGGGTTTTAGACTAATTTAATGCTAAGGTGTTTTGTTGGTTTTTCCTGTTCCCTCAGCCTTTTCATTGAATTACCCCTTTGCAGTGCTGTGGAATCCTCCTCCCAAACTTGTTTTCTCATTTCAGCAGAGTGATAGGGGGTGTGTCCGTGCTCCATCGCCACTCATAGCCTCCCCTCATTTGTGAAGATGTCCTCCAAATTTCGTAATCACATCACAACTTGTGTTATGAGTAGAGAGGAATGGGACCCCAAAATTGGCCACTAGAAATTGGTGGGTGGTGCTCATAACTGCAAACACTTAGCTTATTGAAGTGCCTCTATTTACATGGTCTTTAGTTATAATATGTATTTTTCTAACAGAAATACACGTCTGTAATTGATGTTTATTATACTTTGTATATGTTACAACAAAGGCTAAATGGAGGCTAATGTCTTCAGCAGAGAAGAATGAACCGTAAATTTATGAGTAAGAGCCCTATGGTCCTGGATTGACAGCCATGGGTCAGCCTTCTGTCGTTGCAGTGAAGGCCAAGTTGGCACTTTGATTACACCATCGCAGACTGTAACACTGGAAGTCTGACTCCCTTACCGTGATTCGCCCAAGGAGGAAGGTGACACGAATCACCTCCTCAAATGTAAGGGGTAGAAACTACTTTCGTCTACACTGAAAAACACGATTCGTTGATGAGCAGAGCATTCTTTAAATCAAACACATTGAAAATATTGTTGAATGCAGAACCATGAATCCTGAGTTCCATTCCCTGCTAGAGACATCAGCCTTCTTCGATTCTTCTTGCCATTACACACACACTTTGGCTACAGACTAAGCACCAACTTAAGTCCTCAAGGAGGAATAAAATTTGGTAAAAATCCTTGCTTGCGATTCTTCTCTCTCCTCTGTCTGCAAGGCGAGCTATCAGGTACTTTGACCTTAGGTTCCAAGTGTTAAGAAACACAGGATCTGACTTCTCCAACCACCTGCAGATACTCAAGCTCATTTTCTTTGACTTACAATCGCGAACACATTTAAATTTTTTTTAAAAAAAAAAATGTAGCCTTGCAACCAGAAGAGGAAAGTAGTCCTTAAGTTCTAAACCTGCAATGTGTTCCCCCTTGGTAGAGATATTAGGCAGTGCTTAGTTTTAGGCCAACCTCTACAAATAGAATTTGTACGCATTCTGGAGACTTGCTCTGTCATGATTTTTGCTGTAGCCCAGATTCAGCTTAGCATGGGAATGCTTGGGACTTCACTGGGAGCAGAGCGGATACTGGAATCGTTGGCGTGGCCTTGTAATGGCGGACTCCGTGAGCAACACCCGATGAAGGCACCACAGTGTAGTCTCTGTGCGCATAGACAGAACGCATACGCGGGAGAAATGTGTGCACCAATCAAACCGAAAATTTTATGTGACTGTCAAATGACTATTATTTGGGTTAAGATTTTTTTTTCGTTTCTGATTTGGATAGAAAATTGCTATTAATCTTGTATTAAAATAGTTTTTAAAAATCTACCTGTGCCCTCTCTGTGCTTCCTAAGCGATATTCCTAAGCTGTGGTTTATATTTTAAAGTCTTTTTGTTCACATCATTTTAGAAGCATCAGTACTGAAAATCCATAGTCAACCAAGCACACACAGCACCAGAAATTGCGCACCTCTGCAAGTCTAGGACATTCGGTTTCTTAATGTATAAGGAAAGCACTCAATCCCTCTTCTGTTTCTTCTTGAAAATCCTATGTAACATCATAGAACTAATATCAATACCCTACAGACGAGGTCAGAGAAAAATAAGATCACCTGTCAAAGGACTAACTGCTTCCAAATGGGGCAAACCACGCCAACGTTCTATTTCTGAGATGCTCCCATGCCCCTATTCGCACTGAATACAATAGCCCTCTAGATTCATTTAAGCATCGGGTCTGAAACTCCTCTCTGGTCACCCTGCTGTGGGTGCTGGGCCGCGGGTGTCCAACTGCCACCAGGTATGAAGTACTCAGTCCTCAATGTAGTTAGCCATTATTTTAATAAAAATATATTATTAATTTTAAGAACACTCTTAAATGAAGGAGTCTATATTAAAGAGGGTATCAAGAGTGCGGCATTTAGCTGTGAGGAATGCTACAATTTAATTCAATTATCACCATCATGGTTTTTATCAAGCAAAGCAGTTTTCACAAGACCATTTGGGGGCTCTAGAACAAATGCACCTACATAATCAGAATGCAACAGATTTCATGTAGAACCAAACTGGAACCAGTTTGATGGGAAGGAAAAAAAAAACATGAAATGCAGAGTACTTTTCATTAAGTAGTAAGAACGTTTATTTTGAATAAATAGTCTGGGAAATACTTATCAAACATGGGCATCAAGATATAAGTTTATGAGACAGTGGCAATTAGAGGTCAAATGTTGTTTTGTGTTTGAGAGCTAGAGAGGCTCGGCTGCCAGTGTAAGCCCAGGGGAACAGATGTGCACGCTGATGTGGTCTCGGTGTGCTTCTCTGCCATTTATTTGATGGTGTAAGCATGCAGGCAATTGTGCAGTGTTGGGTTATACGTGGCACACACAGCAAAGCCAGGAGGAATTCAAGGCCTCCTTTCTAACCTGCCAAGGGAGGCAGAGCAAAAACAGGGAAATGTTGTCCCGAGAACGCACCAGCGTGGAGA
>JAQHUG010000028.1:8058706-8070059 GCA_028555095.1 Dicrostonyx torquatus
AACAGAAAGAAGAACAGCACACTGGATTCCAGCGTGGAGAGCAACAGAAAGAAGAACAGCACACTGGATTCCAGCGTGGAGAGCAACAGAAAGGAGGCAGATCCACTGGATTCCAGAATCCAAGAAAACATCAACCTTAAACGAGCTTGTCTCTTCAAAACACACATAGGGTTGTCTTGTTTTAAGAAACTTTTCATTGACTTAGGTAAATGATCTTTCTTTCCAGAGATACATGATGATCCGTTATCACGGGCCAGCAACAGTTACGGGTCTAAGAGCAGATGGCATGAGCTCTGCTTCTAAGTACCTTGCATCTCATCCAGAGTTAGGCAGGTACAGCCAACTACACGTGAACATGGTAACTTCAAAACATGGGAGATGACATGACATGACTTACACAGGAATGGCACTAGGGAAGGACTCAGGTCATAGAGAACCTCCCCAGTGGGGTGTGAACTCCCATCTAATGAAATGAAGGAGCAATCGTACCCCTTGATGGGAGGCTGGCTACATGCCAGTCCAGCAAAAACTAAAGATAGTGCACAGAAGACACCTATAGCACACTTGGTCATTTAACTGTGTTCTCTCCTGAACGTTTTTCTTAATTAAAACCCTAAGTAAAGAAACTGCGGGTTCCGGGTGCTTGCATGCCTTTGAACATGTAAGTACTGTGAATCAAAGCATGACGCCTGGACAAGAAGTACATGAAGTCTGCATTCCCTTGCCTACTAGTCTGTCCTAGATATCACGTTCAGAAGAAAAGCAAATTCTGTACAGTGTCTTGTAGATCCCAGGGTCTCTACCTTTCATCGGTCTTCCTTGCAGTTTATTTACCTGGTCCAATGATCAACCTGACTCCAGGTATAGGTTTAAACAACTGAGCAGCCAGGCAGCACAGGGGACGGGCATGGCACCTTTGCTGACCACTGTAGCAACACCCTGGAAAAGACTATGACACTGGGCCCTTGTCCATCTAAATCCTGATGCCGGTGGACGTGTCTGTCTTGAACTTTTCCCTTTAGACATTTGGAAATGTGACGGTCAAGTTAAAGAAAGGTCTGTCTAAAGAACGAGATTGTGCTCTTTCTTGACACAGCATGCCCTATATTAGTAAGAAGCAGCTCATACAAAAGGGAAATGTCACATTCATCTTCCTATCATGATCAGTGTCACATGTCCCTGACTTAGGCAGGCGTTCCTGTCTTGGTCATACAGCGCGAAGAACCTGCGTGGTGACGCCTCTGTCTTCTCTCCCAGTTTTGGCTGACCACCTTCTCTCCCCGGCCCCTCAGGCCACTCAAACCCTAAAACTTGGATTTAGAGTTATTCTGGTTCCCATCAGCCTCTTCTAATGTGTGGACATGACACAGCCATTCAGCAACAGGATCCTAGTCACCAGTTCTGACGCTGATGCCCAGCCTTTCCACTCCTCTCCAGTTCTGAATCATATGCTGTGGGTTCCATTGTGGAGCCTGGTTCCCTGCTCCTGCGTGTGAAAAGTGAGATGCCCCAGATTACAGTATGCAAGGAAGTCTTATGCAAAGACATTATGAAAAGCTTGACAATAATGCAGGGATAATTTTAATGTTTTATTTGTTTGTTTAAACCAGTTTGTGTAAATTAGCACTTGGAAACTGTCTTAATAGAGACACCTGGCATTTTACAAGCGTTTGATTTTAAGAAGGGAGCCTTTTTTATTTGTTTAAAGAAAATCTATATACCAAGCAATCTGTATTTGGGCAGAGAACTTGAACCAGGAAAGCTGGGTAAACAAAACTGGCTTTTTCTAGAAAACAATGGCGGTAGCTTTCCCTAAAATCTCATTTCCTCAAAGACAAGGATGTGATTGCTCTCCTCCCGTGTCTTAGGAGCAAAGAAGGCTTGACTTGGGATGGCATGGGAGGAGGTAAAAGGGAGATGGAGTAGAAATCTTCCCTCCATCGTGAGCATCATCTTGCCAAGGAAGATACCCACAGTGAGGAAAATCAATTTAAAAACCATCACAAAGGAACTTTGGTACACGAGTGACTCATCCTATCTATTCACAAAGTACAGGTCAACCAATGTGTCCCGGACTTTTCAAGATAATCCCCTGCTTCTGTCCCAGTGTAATGATTAACAGTATCTCTTTCGCTCTCCATAATGTCTTTTTTTAGCTTACGTGATAAATTATAAGTTCACTGAAGGTTTAATAATGCCCATTTACAAGATCAAGTTACATGCATATAACCCCTCATGGTTTTTCCAGATATCTGCCCAGCTGAAACAGACTAGGTAACCTCAGTCAACGCTAACTCCTGAGCTTACATGCATCTTACCTACTTGCTGCATTGGAAAAAAAAATCTGGAATTAGATTCAAGAATCCAATACCATCTCTGGCATCATCAAGTGCGCAATGCTTGGCACTAGGCATGAGCCTGCTTTCAGCCTAAAATGGACTGCACTTGGAACATGACCTCAGGAGAATGGTCTTTCTGCACCTCAGCATTTGGCGGGGTATGACAGTAAACGAAACACCCAGCGGCTAGAGCTTTCACACCGTTTTGCTGTGATTCATTCACGGCTGTCGTGAGAAAGAATTTGAGCTCCACTGTTTCTGTTTGCCGATCTTAGCATGACCAGTCCAACTATAAGCATTTCCTTCCTTCCTTCCTTCCTTCCTTCCTTCCTTCCTTCCTTCCTTCCTTCCTTCTTAAAAGTCATATATAGGATTGACCGATGTTTCTGGCTTGGCCATTTATACCAGAATTCTTCTGTGTCCTGGCATAGCACACGTGATACATGAGATTTGCGTTAGATAGTACCAGTCATTTCCTAGGCGTTACTGTGACCCTCCCCCAACTTCCCTCCTTCCCCTCTCAAAGAAGTAGAAGAAAATGCAAGGAAATAGCAGGCTTGGAGTTTTCCAGCAGTGAGTCCACTCTGACTCCAAGAAAGGCATTTGAGAGCTGTGTCCATTCGGTTATGAATTCTGAAACGCTCCTGGCAACCTTTTCCATCCGATGCCGGCGTTGGAATGAGAGAAGCCTTGTGGTGTTCCACTTATCATCTGGAAGGATGAGCTCCATGAGAGAGCAAAGTGTGATATACAGAGTGTCACCTGCTGATACCCAGCATATAAAATAACCATTTGCTTAAATCACTCCACCCTCCACAGAGCGCTCCCGGCATCCTCCTGCGGGATCACCTGTTCCTGGAGACTTCTCCTTGAGGGATTAGTCGGACACAAATGTGCACATTTGCACGGCCTACAGAATAGAGATGGGGATTCCTTCTAGAGTTTGCAGCATTAGATAAGATGTGAGATGGAAGGCCTCCTCAAATACATTTAATTATTCAGAGCCCTGCACTCCGACGTTAGTTTAGGAAGATACGTAATTCATCCCAACACGTTCCCTCTCATCAAAGACAAAACAGTCACACAGGCTAAAAATTAGTGTAAGCAACACTGTAGTAACAATGCCTGGGACCTGTGCTCAGTGTTTCCCATCTATGAATTAGTTCATCTTGTTCTAAAAACAGAACACTCACCGGGTGCGAGGATACCTGTTTCGAATCCCAGCACTCAGGAGGCAGAGACAGGAGGATCTCTGTGAGTTTGAATCCACAGTGGTGGTGGTTATTCTTGGTTGTCAAGGTAGCTGCATCTGGAATTAACTAAAATCGAAGCAGTTTTAAATCATTTGAAGTGGGAAGACCCACTCCTAGTCCAGATCTTCTGAGATGAGATTCGTCCTTAATCCAGATCTTCTGAGGTGGTAAAATCCACCTTTAACCTGGGCCACGCCTTCTGCTGGCAGCCTATAGAACGTGGGGCCACGCCTTCTGCTGGCAGCCTATAGAACATGGAGAAAGGAAGTCTCCTCCCTGACTGACCACCCTCACTGGCAAATCTATTCATTCACTGCATGGGAGCCTAGGATCAGATCATCCAGCCTCATGAACAGAACAACGACTGGCTTCTTGAACTTGCCAGTGCTAGACAGCCATTGTTGGACTATGTGGATCATAGCTTGTAATCCATTCCAATAAATCGTGTGTGTGTGTGCGCGCGTGCTCGCACGTGTGTGTGTGTGTGTGTGTGTGTTGTGTGTGTGTGTTGTATTTATGTATTCATTCTATAAATCCTGTTCCTCTAGAAATCTCTGACCAATACACCTGGTCTAGTAAAATCCAGGCTAACCAGGGCTACATAGTGAGACCTTGTTTCAGTAAATGAATAAATGTAAAAATAGAACAGTGTAAAAAAAAGAAAAACCAACAACAAAAAGGACAGCTATTATTGTTCTAATTAGATGAGGAAGCTAAGATACAGATAAGATGAATTTCTTACCCAAGTCCCAAGTAGCGAAAAATTGGCACCCAAAAGATGATAAAGTCAGTGGAGCTGGAAGCAGACATGGTCCCCAGGGAGGGGCGTTCTCTGAGTGGAAACAGAGCGTGCTCTCAGCCTGCTGGGAGGAAGCACAAAGGGAGGGGGAAGTCTACTTTGGAAAGGGGGGTCTGGCTCCTTGGAGGTTCCAGAGCAGATGAAGCAGATGAGAGACTGTCAGCAGCCATCTCTTTCACATGGATGCTTTCACATGCCCAGAAGGTGAAAAAATACATTTCCAGTCCACGTCCTGGGGTCTGAGGAGGCTGCCGTCCTCTGGGAGGAGGCACCCAGAGACACACATGTGCGTATGTAAACATCTGTGGAGCCGGGCAGCAGTGGCGCACTCCTTTAATCACAGCACTCGGGAGGCAGAGACAGGTGGATCTCTGTGAGTTCGAGGCCAGCCTGGTCTACAAGAGCTAGTTCCAGGACAGCTAGGACTGTTACACAGAGAAACCGTGTCTCGAGAAACCTAAATAAATAAACAAATATCTGTGGAGCATGGAGATAAGGTTTTAACCTCCATTCCTCATTCTCTGTGAAACACACCGGGTCCCCGACTGGCTAGCAGGCCTCCATCCCATGTTAAGGTCTAGAAATGCCACCGTGACATTGTGTTGGCTGTAAATGAGCTCACCCAACCTCTTGGTTGAATTATAACTCTCTCATCACATGTTCCCTGTTTATTATCCCCCACGGACCACACCCCGTGGTCCAAGCGTCAGCAGCAACACCTTCCCTGACCGCTAGGCTGTTCCTGCCCAGCATTGCGGGGCTGTTGGACTGGGGTGGACTGGCGAGGAACACAGAGAGAAAAGAGCCACCTGATATCCAGTGACAGGGACAAGAAGGTGCCTAACACGCCCCATCCCCTCCAGGGCTACAAGGATGCTTTCCTTCCACCTCCCCCCGAGACTTCATTAACCCAATGTGGCAATCTCCTAAGCCAAGCTTGTTAAAGTCAATGTCATGGCTCCCCATGGGGACCCTTTGGACTGCTATGGTGCATGTCCTGGCCAAACGGTGCTCAGAGTTCACCGATTGCTAATTGTAAAGGCACGGTTCTTGCCCAGAGAGACCGAAGTGAGACGGAGATGCTGCGCTTGTGTTCGCTTTAATGGATGACGTGTTCCTTGCTGAACGGGCCTTTCCCACAAATATTGAAGACAGCTGCCTAATGACTCTCTGTTAGCACCCGCTCACATCAGCGGTCAGGCGCCTTCCAAAAGTACTTAATAAATACGATTAGAAGATTCTCTTCCCAAGATCGGCAGTCTCGCCAGATGTAGTACTGTGTTGTTAGACAAAGGCGGTCTTAAAATGCTTTCCAGGTAGCGTTTTCAAAGTAATCTTTTATTAGTTGGCTTCCGTGAGACACCCTGTGAGCACTTAAGACCCAGGAGAGGTTGAGTTCACACAAAGAACACCTACCAGATGGTGACAATAATTACCCTATCCCAAACTTGGGTTGTTTTACCCCCACCTCTCCCCTACAAAGTTGACAACACAATGTCTGCCTTTTGAGGGGAAGCAGGGCATGTCTGTCTTCCTGCTGGTCCAGATGTCTTAATGAACAGGTTCATTTTATTACCAAGTATAAGACAAGAATGTTTCGGTCCTGCTAGCCTACACTGACTGATATGATCATAAAGGATAAGAATACATTTCAATCTGCAATAACTCTTTGGAGCCTAGGCTCACTTTCAAAGCTTCTTGGCTTTCACTAAGTTATCAGTTATTAAATTCTTTTCAACTCCTGCTGATGCTGCCAGGAAACACCCAGGATCTCTAAAAGAGGCATTCTCCTAATCCTAAAATCAATCAAAAAAATCCTTAGCATCTGTTAAATGTCTTTTGCCTCCTAATCTGCTCAAAAGTAACAGGAAGAAAATGCTGGGACATTTCTTAATTAAACAGTAAGAGATATATAAGGGGGATTTGACATCACCACCAGGGAAAAGATGAAGATAAATTAAGTATCCCCAAGTCCTAGGACATCTGATGTCCCTTTGGATGGAACCAGTTGGCTTATCAAGTGATCTCTAAGACCACAGCCTCCAGTCCATGTGTGTGTCGTTCTGTTGGGGTGAATGTAAGTAGAGGTCATAAAACTAGAAAGGGGACCGTGGTCGGGGAAATGGGTACACAGGTCTGAAAGTGGAAAGGGGTGTGCTGGGAATGGGAGGGTACAGGATAGGGGGAAAAAGGGGTGGAGGACAGCAAAGAGGAAGGGGTCAGCAAAAATAATGGAAGTAGGACATAGGAAATCTGTCACGTGAAATCCTAAACAATAAAGTCTGGGTGTTGGCGCACACCTCCAGCCTCTAAACCTAATTTTTGGCACATCAGCAAGGACAAGAGCTAGAAACCGAGCAGCGAAGCCTCTCAGCTGAGCCGTGACAATCGAGCCTCAACCTGGACCCACCCCAGTTTTCCTACCGTCTTTATTCAAATTTGGAGTCAACAAATTCTAGAACTGTCTTTTTGACTGTGGTATGATCCCCAGTCCTGTGGTTATCGTCATATCGAAGGATGTGACAACAGTCTGGACTGACTCTGTCATGCAGCTGACTTCACACTCTTCCACGCAGACAGCAGCGTTAACCTTTGCTCCTCTGTCTGAGCATCCCTTTCACCTGCAGGAGCTCAGAATGCACCATCCCGAAGACTGGGACTCTCCTGCCTCCCTGCTTCTAATGAAAATCTGTCCTCCGTGTTCCCATTGTAAATGCGTTTCCCTTTGTAAAGTTGTCTGCTCTGCCTGCTGAGAAACAACACTCTTATCTGCGCAACCTTGGGAACAACAGGCTTTTGTTATCTTACCTGCCAATCACCTTCTCACAATTTCCTTAGGAGCCCAAGCCTCTCCCTTCACTCACAGACAGCCCCCCACCCCATTCATGGCTCTCTGGGAGAGTGTGCAAGTCCTCCCGAATGGGCACTTACGTGTGTGACTTGCAGTCTCCTCTTAGCCCTTTCAAACTTGTCTTTTTATCAGTTTAATTTGCAAGTTTGGGTGACCGAACTCAGCAGAACAAAGGGGGTTTTCCTCTTTCATAGACTCTGATGAAGAGTCTGTGGAATAACTGTGTCTTGTGCCATCTGCTCGCAGATGGTTATTAATTTTCAGACCAAACTTTGGTAGTCTGAAACAGTGCGTTAAAAACTAAAATCAAGGATGATCTTTTTGTTTGTCTTATACTTTCTTCTTGGTATACATCATAGTCGGTATTCACAGACTCCATACATGAAAATTCACCTATTCATTGGAATGTATTTGGGAGATGCGGTACCTTCCGCCACCCACAGGCTTGCACGAGGTGATGCAAGACCCGACCCTCTTGATGGTCCTGCCCCCACTGAGTTTTACACCGCAGCTCTTGAGTCTCCCACTGAACGAGTGTCCTTTCTCCTGGCCCATTTTGCAATCTTTGGCTCAATTTTTTCATACTTTCTCACCAGCGATGTTGCTGTCCCATGAGCCAGCAAACTGCTCACAGCATAATTCTGAATCACTGCCCTTTGTCTTTAAATGCAAAGAAATGTAGCGCGTCCTACAGAGAAAATATCCTTCCGACAGGTGTTACAGAGCTCCTGGACAGGAGCTGTATATAATGCATATGTATTTACACAGCTATGATGACACTTTCCGCCATTTTTCTATACTCTCTCTCATCACAATCAGTTGTGTTGTTTATGTGCAATTAACGTGCTATTTAAGAAAGTGTATGAGCAAATAAAATACCGGGAGGGATTTGTCATGTTTCTGCTGCGACTGCCAGCTTCCCATAAAAACACAGCTGCATCAAATTTATGAGAGGATCACTGAAGTTGATCCTCTGTCTGGAGTCCACAGTTTGCCCGTGCATCGTATCCCATGTGACACTGCGCAGGACAGTTTTTATTCCATCCCTACCTTCAGCTTCGGGTGAGAAAGGACAACCGACAAACCGAAAGGAAGAGGAGCCACAGGTGTCTCCTTTGCTCTTTGTTGCTAGGTCATCATTTTGAGAGGAAGTTACGGGACTAATGGGGAAACGGTGTGAGTAAGAGGAGACACAGTAGCTTGCCTGGCGATTTGTTGCGTTTATAACACTGCTGCTGTCTTCCTGGGGTGCAGGCAACTCCTCAATCAAGTGGAAGCACGGCCCTGGGGGCACCCGGCTGCTTTACCTTCTCTTTGTGGGAAGAATATGCTCACTGGGACCCCAGATATTATGGGGGCACTGATGACGTCACACAAGGAGCAAGCGACATGCATATTCTAAAGATTTTTCTGTTCAAGAATTACATTGTCCCATAAGACTTCATATTAAAATGAAAATTTAAAGACAGAATTTTGGGATGGTGATGACAGAGTGGTAATGCAAGTCCCTTCTGAGCATGGGACACCCATGCTTCATGGTACTACAGAAAAATCCATCTAAAGGAAAGGGTCCGTTTGGCTCACCAGAGGTTCAGCTCTACAAACCAGGCCTCTGATGGAGGTGTCAGAGAGCAGGAACTCGTGCACCCATGTTACATAACAGCATACCGCTTGAACCAGAGAACTGTGAGAGACTGTGCAGCTGTACTCCCATGGAAGGTGTGTACAAAATCACCCACAGACCTTCCATTAAGCCCTACCCCCTAAAGGTCCTTCCAACTGTATCGATGGTGTGGGACAATTCTGTATTCTGTCAATCATGTTTTAAATAAACGCTGATTGACCAGACAGGAAGCATAGGTGGGAAAACCAGACAAGAAGTAGAGGTGAGAACAGGAGAGTTCTGGGAAGCAGGAAGCTCCCTCTGCATTCCTGCGCAGTCCACCTAAGAAGCAGGATGTAAGCTACCCCCGCTGAGAAAAGGTACCGGCCATGTGGCTGACATAGATAAGAAGACTGAGCTAATGGGCCAATCAATTTATAACCTAATGTAGACTCTCTGTGTGATTTTCTTTGTGGCTTGCTGGCTGTGGGGTACCGGGCGGGACAGAAACCCCAACAATGGAGCCCTCGTGTTACATATCCATAAGGGCTCCTGGAGGACATTGGCCCTACGTGAACCACAGTGTGACCCCAGAGGTCGCACATCTGTGGAACTGACCCTGACACCCAGCCCCTGCTGAGCTGGCCACCTGGAATTCGTAAGTGGCTTCTAGGATTACTCGCTCATCTAAGTAAGGGCATTTTTAAAGTAAGTGTCCTCTTCCTAGATGACAATGAGCCCCTGAATAATGGTGGCATCATCCAGCCTTGGTATTTGCCAGTTATCGAAAAAGAAACTCTGGGCCTTAACTTGGATTTAAGTGAACAAACTGGAGAAAATCACTGGAAAGCACACTGAGAGCTGAGGTACAGATGAGGGGTGGAGAATCTGCCTCAGGCCTGAGACCCTGGGTTCAGTCTCCAGCATCACTGGTACATGAGCCTATATAAATGCACACACTTATCCCTTACAAGCTAAGTTCTGAATTTGAGTGCAGAGCCACGCAGGGAAGCCCGGCAGTATGAAATACACATCTTTACAGAGAGAAGAGCTTCAGCAGGATTTTCGAAATCCATGGCGCCCACAGGGGAATGTCTGGAAGAAAAAAGAAAATCTCCAGGGTATGAGGTGGGAAGATGTTCAAAGCTAGGAGAGGGAGCAAACAGAGCAAGAAAAGGAAGGAAAAGAGCCCCTGCCAGCAGCAGCAGCAGCAAGAGTAGCCTTGGGAACGAGCGAGGCTGGGAAGTGCTGCTCTCTGAACCCTCAAGGTGAGGCTGAAGTTGAAACTTCACAAAAATGAGGGGAAGAAATGGCCAGAAACTCTGAACACAGATCCTCGGGGGAAGAGCAGCCTACAGGGACCGAAACATCAGTAGAAGGTTCGGAGGGCAGATAAAAGGAAGAGGTAGTAAGGGGGGGGCGGCGACAGAAAGGGTTAGTAATTGATCGCAGTCAGTGCTGCCTTGACACTGAAAGAAGAAATGGTTTATTGCCTTACGGTTCCAAAGTGACAGAGTACATCAGGACGAGGAGGAGGCAAGGAAAGCGTGCTGGCCGAGCAACAGACTGGCAGCTCCCATTTCCGTTCCCACACAAAAGCTGAGAGAAAGAACAGAAAGTGGTGTGGGCTGCTGGGGTCCGGCACAGTACCGGAGGGAGTGATGCAGGCTGGTGGGGTGAGGCTATGCGTCCTCAGATCCCTCGCCCCCTTATAAGCCCTCAGGCAAGGCTCCACCTCTCAAAGACTTTCTGTCCTTCCCAGATAGCGCCACCAGCTGGGGACCAAGTGTTCAAATACATGAGCGTTCTGGGGGCACATTTCTCATTCAAACCGCTTACTCCAAAACCATGTGCGCATCTTCTCTTACAGCGGGCTGCAGCTCATCAGCGCTGATGGCGCAGGACAGACTCCCAAGTGGTCCCTCTGCTCTGCCCTCTCCATTCAAGGGGTGGCGGAACCCATAATTTGCTTCTAACCAATTGAAATCTGTGAAAGCAAAAAGCACATCCCATTCATGAAATTATTTTACGGAAAATAGCCGTGCCTGTCACTCAAGTTTCTCTTCACCACTGACTTGGAGTCGTGCTGCTAAAGGTCAGGTAGGGAGGAACAGAGGGCTATAACCAGGGAACCCACGCACGCAGGAGCTGCAGCCCTGGGGCAGACAGGGCAGGGAAACCCACTACTGCCAATAACTGTGTGAACTCCCTGCCCTGTCTCAAATAAGACCCCGCCTCTTACTGAGACCTTGACTGCAGCCTCGTGAAACCCTTATTCTATACGTGGGATCCAGAAAGCATTTGTTTCGATCTTGCTTATGCGCCAGAACTTGGTCGCAAGACTGTTGTTGAAGACACCGCACATTTGGCCACAGGACATAAAGAAACCAAGCTGGAGTTAACTGAGAAGCTTCTGCTCCTCCTCTGGCCTGCACAGAGGATGTAATGCAGGCTGCTGGGACCCTGTATACAGTACCTGAGGGCGTGGTGCGGGCTGCTGGGGTCCTG
>JAQHUG010000028.1:8095041-8130604 GCA_028555095.1 Dicrostonyx torquatus
TCCAATGTCTTTCCGCTGCTGTCGTTCCTTTGTCATTAGCATTAAGAAAGTTCAATGTCAATAAAGCATTGTGCAACCTATTTCTAGGTGTCTTTTCCATTCCCTTCTGTTTACACCTGGTCTTGGGACTCCTCCCCTTTCTCAATTACTAGGACTATGAGCCTGAAAGTTCCAAATGTCAGGTTTTCGTCTAAGTTCCTAAATCTTAATTTCTGTCCCTAGTCTGTATCTCAGCAGACGTCCACTTGGCTGACAGACATATCCAAGCATTAACTGCTGACTACAACCTATTTCAAATGACTGTGAGCCCTGGACTTGCTGAAAGGTGATGTGGACCAGTCCAGCCAATGTGAACACCCCTTGTCTCTTTAGCTGGGTCGATGAACCAGGGGCATCAGATGAATGTCCCACTTCCTGAATTCCCTCCCTGTCTTTGACTAGCATTCCTGCATTCCTAGGCCCTGACAAAACATCCTACTTTCAGCAGGAAGTAGTTACAGAAGAGAGTGTGCTGCCCCTTATGCCCCAACAGACTGGAATGTTAGACCAAAAGAAAATTCCCTGGCATAGGGAACAAAAAAATCGCTTATTGTGCCTATTGGCACAGGACCGGTACCTGTTAAAAACCAAGTACACCCAGATATATCAACAGGTAGATCCTTTTTTTGTTTGTTTTTTGAGACAGAGTTTCTCTGTGGCTTTAGAGCCTGCCCTGGAACTCGCTCTTGTAGACCAGGCTGGCCTCGAACTCACAGAGATCCGTCTGCCTCTGCCTCCCAAGTGCTGAGGTTAAAGATGTACGCCACCACCGCCTGGCTAACAGGTAGATTCTTTTGCTGAAATAGTTCTACAATATGAGAGGGCACTGAACCTGCTCTATGTAAAACAGAGGTTATTGTGTAGTTTTCAGAAAAAGAAAATTGTTGTTTTTATATAAACCACTTAGGAATTATTTGAGATAATGTGGTTGTACTAAAAAAAAAATCATTGCAAAAAAGAGGACCTAAGATGAAGTAAATGACTGGTCCCCATTTTCACTTCCAGGTTCCTTCTATCTAGTAACTCTGATGACAGTTACTAAAGGGCCTCTGACCTTCTGCTTCTTCTAACTGCTGTCGGTTTTTGCATCATTGCTGCCTTAACTAAATGGTAATTCCTATCTGGGTACCATTAAACTGATGATCCTAAACAAGCACCCATCCCAGACTCAAGGATTTCACTCAGGATACAACTCAAGGGGGGAATGTGAGAGCCAGAGTTACATTTTAATTCCTACGGCACAGAGAGCTGTGAAACAAAAATGCCTCTGAGCTGCAAGCCTCTTGCTCAAGGACAGATGGCTCCTGAGATGCTGGGGGCTATTTTTTATGGGAGATAACATGTCACGTGTTTTCATTCCCCTCAACAAGTTTGTTTTACCCATCTGCACCAGATGTGCTTGATCACATGTGGGTGGGAAATTCACAGGCAGGAAATACATCAGGATGTATACTTGTCCCTGATTGGGTCTAGGTTGAAGGTACATCAGGATGTATACTTGTCCCTGATTGGATCTAGGTTGAAGGTACATCAGGATGTATACTTGTCCCTGATTGGGTCTAGGTTGAAGGTACATCAGGACGTATATTTGCCCCTGATGGGAAATACCTAACCCATCACAAAACTTGATTTGGGGCCATTTTTTTCTGAGAAACCAGAGATAGAGCTGGACAGAGTCCAGCTACCTGGCCAGTATTCTATTAAAACTTGCTTCAAAATGGATTTTAAATTGTGGTAGTCTTATTCTTGACTGGTTGGATTAAGAGGACGTGGTCTGAGTGTGTTCCACACCTCCCCCGATGGTGGTATATCTCACAGATATCCTGTGAGTTCGCGACACTCCCTCCCTCCCCTCCCAAAGGCTGGACGTTGGCTGAGTGTGATCCCTCCAGCCCTCACCCCAGCTTCATGGATTAAAATTTAACCCCCATTATGAAGAATTAAGAAGACAAATTTTAAACTATTGTTTTAGAGGTGAGCAAGTAATTAGGATTCAGTGAGGCCACCAGAATGAAGCCCTTGGCTGATTTCTGGTGCATTCTGTCAAAAGGACAGAGACTACACAGATAGACACAGAGACTTAACTCTTGCCATGTAATTCGTGTAATGCTGTATAGAACCTTAGGATTCTTTCAACAACAAAATCACCAAATTCAGCACCTCGTCCTTGACGCCTATAAAACAGTGATTTAAAAAAAAAGCAAAAACTTCTTTTCTTTAAAAAGTTAGCTTGCTTCATGTGTTTCAGTATAATAGTGAAATGCTGGCAAGCACACTCGCCACAAACACTATTACTTGCAAAGATATTTTGACTGATCTCATCCTGATTTCAAAACACAGGTATCTGCAAGCTTAAAGGAATATACTCAGTGTTTAGACTGTTTTGGGTGGTGGTAGTGGTGGTGATGATGGTGATGGAAGCGATGGTGGTGGTGATGGTGGTGGTGGTGATGGTGGTGGTGGTGGTGATGGTGGTGGAGGTGATGATGGTGGTGGTGATGGTGGTGGTGATGGTGGTGGTGGTGATGATGGTGGTGGTGATGATGGTGATGGTTGATGTGGGATTCCCCTCTGTGTGCTGTGATTACCATTAATAAATAAAGAAACTGCTTTGGACATATAGCAGGGCAGAACTTAGCTAGGCGGGGAAAACTAAATAGTATGCTGGGGGAAAAAAGGGTGGAGTCAGGGAAATGCCACATAGCTCCACCAGAGACAGACGCCTGAACTTCAGCCGGTAAGCCACAGCCATGTGGTGTTACAGAGATTAATAAAAGTGGGCTAAATTCATATGTTAGCCAATAAGAAGCTAGAGCTAATGGGCCAAGCAGTGATTTAATTAATATGGCTTCTGTGTGATTATTTTGGGTCTAAGCTAGCCAGAAGGTTGGAAACCAACAAGCGACCTCTTACAACAGGTGGTGGTGGTGATGATGTGGGGGTGGTGATGGTGGGTGATGATGGTGGTGATGGTGGTGGTGATGATGGTGATGATGATGGTGGTGGTGGTGGTGGTGGAAATGGTGGTGATGATGACGGTGGTGGTGGAAATGGTGGTGATGATGGCAGTGGTGGAAATGGTGGTGGTGATGGTGGTGGTGGTGGAAATGGTGATGATGATGTGGGGGTGGTGATGGTGGTGGTGGAAGTGGTGATGGTGATGATGATGTGGGGGTGGGGGTGGCAGTGGAGGTGGTAGTGGCAGTGCTTTCAGAACAGGAAGAGGCTTAATCAATATAAGGATTTTTAATCAGGGTCACAGATGACTGACCCCATCACACTTTGGTGATGTGATAGGCCCAAGCATCATTGCTAATACGTAATAAGCAAAGCAGCAACTATATGTAAGCGTCTCTGTCAGAGGCGGGGTGGTCACCATCACTACAGAAGGGCACATGTGGGGGTCACCATCACTACAGAAGGGCACATGTGGGGGTCACCATCACTACAGAAGAGCACATGTGGGGGTCACCATCACTACAGAAGGGCACATGTGGGGGTCACCATCACTACAGAGGAGCACATGTGGGGGTCGTCACCACTACCAAAGAAAGCATGCTGGAGACTTTCACCAAAAGCAAAATCAGTGACGATATATTTAGTTACTGCCTATGCCAGGACTATGGCTTGGCCAGCTTCTTTCCTAGGGTAAGACAAGAGCACCCTAGGCGTCCTCCGTGTATCTCCTGCTGCTCAGATGTGTCTCCATTAAGGGTGCATATCCCTTGCGAAGCCTTCTGTATTGAAGGAAAGCCAGCAGCCCCAAGAGGCCGACGAAAGCTCCTAGCGTTCCTGTGACCACCGAGAGGGTGCTGGTCCAAACTGGAGCTTTTTCCACTGAAACGGAAACAGAGAAGAAGATTCTGTGACTACAGTTCCATCAGTCAAACTCCGCTAGTGGAGAAAAGGCTGTTTGCCTTTTGCCTGTATGTTTCTTTGCAAAGCAAAACTACCTTGCCGGAATTTTTTCTTCTGGTTCCTTGTAGTTTATCACACCCACAACTGTTTTTTTTTTTTTTTTCGGGGAAGTTGGAAATGTTATCCCATTATTTAAATAAGGCTTATTATATTTTGTAAATCTGTTTCAGTAAATGTTTAGATGCAGAACAAAATCTCTGGGGAAATACAGAACGGCTTTAGTCAGTTAGAAACTCATTAGAAGACATAAGAGCCCAGACGGTCTTTGGGGGACTGTTAAACGAACAGCCCTCTGTAGGAAATTCTGCGATTGTCTCTGCCCTTGCAGTGGACGAGAAATGCATGTCAGAGATGCGATGGACTCTCCTGACAGACACACTCACCAGCAGAAGCAAACCGTATCTGAGCCTCACACGGCAGGCCTAATCTTCCACCCACAGCCATGGCGTGGAGTCTCCCATGGAGTCAATGCGGTTTTTAAACATATTTATGGCTACACGTCATTTCCTTACAGCTTATCAACTGCTGCAGGTCCCCTCCAAATCGTCTTCTCTTCCCACGCCTGACCCCCACTTCCAAGACAGATTACACTTCTCATCCTTCTCCAGCCCCACCAAGGGCTACCCCTGTCTTGGCTGTGTCTCTCCAGATGGAATTTCATTGTCCTTTCCTGGTAGGACGCACAATCACTCATGTGTTGCTGGTTCTAACTGCTTTTTCTGTTTTCCCTTTCATAATATAGTATTTTTATTAATTGTTCTAGAATTTCATGCACTGTGTTTGGGTATACCTTCCACACTTTCTCCCAACTCTTTTCGGATCCAGCCTCTGTTTCCCCACCCACCTCCAACTTCTTCTTTTTGTAATAACCCAGTGAGTCTAGTTTGTGCTGTCCATATGCCTGAGTACAGGGTCATTGGCTGCAGCATGCTGGACCTATCAGGGTTCCCACTCTCCTCTCTCTGTGTCTCTCTCTATTTCTCTATCTCTGTCTCTCTATCTCTCTGTCTCTCTCTATATCTCTCTTCCTGACTCTCTCTGTGTCTCTCTCTATTTCTGTCTCTCTCTGTCTCTCTTCCTGACTCTCTGTGTCTCTCTCTGTGGACCTATCAGGGTTCCCACCCTTAAAGAAAACTGACTCTCCTCTCTCTCTGTGTCTCTCTGTGTCTCTCTGTCTCTATTTCTCTATCTCTCTCTCTGTCTCTATCTCTCTGTCTCTCTATTTCTCTATCTCTGTCTCTCTGTCTCTCTTTGTCTCTCTCTGTCTCTGTCTGTCTGTCTCTCTGTGTCTCTTTCTCTCTCTCTGTCTCTGTCTCTTTCTCTTTCTGTCTCTCTATCTCTGTCTCTCTCTGTGTGTCTCTCTCTGTCTCTCTTCCTGACTCTTTCTCTCTGTCTCTCTCTGTCTCTGTCTGTTTGTCTGTCTCTCTCTGTGATTATTTACGAGCTGTATTCTGTATATAGCTTCTTAAAGCAGGAAGTTTAGCCAGGCATGTTGGTGCACGCCTTTAATCCCGGCACTAGGGAGACAGAGGCAGGCGGATCTCCGTGAGTCTGAAGACAGCCTGGTCTACAAAGTACATAGCAAGGTCAGGCCAGACCACATGGGAGGATCCTGTCTCAAAAACAAACCAACAAACCACAGATTTTTATACTGTCATTTCTTTAATGAGACACCAAAGATGACTGCCTCTTACTGTCCAAATCCTGTTTGCCTTTTTAAAAATATTTTTGAATTGTGGTAGCATACACATATCACAGATTTTTACCATCATGACTTTTTAAAATGTAGTTTGGTGGTATTAAAGTCCCTTCACATTTGTATGTGACTGTCATCACCATTGTCTACAAATGACGTCTTGTTTTAGAAAACTGAGATGTTCTAACAAACCTAGGGTGGTTCTTAGTCTTCTGTAAGACTCAGTGACTCTCTGCCTAGGCCCTTTTGATACAGCAAGGTGTGGGAGCGAAAGGACTACTCTCCGAAGATAAGATTGCTTGAGCCCATAGAAGAAACAGACCAACAATAACCTTGTTAGCAGGAGCAAAGGCCTCAAAAGTCACGGCTGCATAAGTGCATGGGAGCTCCACACAGCGTGAGCTTCTGAGAACCATCTGGTGGGAACTGGAGTGACTGTACGGAAAGACTCAGTGGGTTTCCAGGGGAAATTGATGGTGTCCTTGGGATAAGCTCCCTAGACTCTGACTGCACCATCAAATCCAGATTGTTCTGTTGATCCTCTGGAGCACTAGGCTTTAGGTGAATGGGGACTTCAGAGAAAACCCCTCCCTGCACTCTGGGAAGAAAGGACAATAAAGATGGCAGGGAGGGGGTAGACAGCATCAGACGCTTCTTAGTGCTCTAGTTGAAAGCATCCAGCCTGCCAACATGCCGCACTCTGAGAAGTCATCTGAGCGAAACTGAGCTTTCCTCTTCTAGACTTCATCTAAGCCACCTGTGCCCCTCCCTGTCCATCCTTCTCCTTCTTCTGTCTAAAACACCTGCTCAAGGGGCTGGAGAGATGGCTCAGAGGTTAAGAGCATTGCCTGCTCTTCCAAAGGTCCAGAGTTTAATACCCGGAACCACATGGTGGCTCACAGCCATCTGTAATGAGATCTGGGGCCCTCTTCTGGCCTGCAGACATACAGACAAACAGAATATTGTATATATAATAAATAAATAAATATAAAAAAATAAAACACCTGCCCAGTTACATGGCGGCTCCCAGTCCCCACAACTCCAGTTCTCCATCCATCGTGTAGGGAAAGTCTTTCCCAAGGCCCTCACTGCTTTCTATCTTGGGTTAGAGAGGGATGAGAATATCCCTCCTCACAATCCACCTGAGGATACAGGGTCACTTTGAGACAGAAGTGTTTGCCATGCAGCAGACGCCACGGCCTAGAGCTTCCTTAGCTGACTAAATGAAAGAACTTAAAAGAAACAAGAACTGCCAGAAACCCCTGCGGGGGCAACTGTCAGCTGTGACAAGCTCCCAAACACAGCCCTGTCTGCCATTTCTCCCCACAGCGAGCCCTTCCTCAGAGGCCAAGCCCTTGGCTCTTCTTCTCATCTCCATGACTCCTCACTCTCGGAGAGTGTCATCTAAGCGCCAGGGCCATTGGCTTCTTTGTGCCTTCCTTTCCGTTCTAGAAAGATTTCCTTCCCTATTTTCTTTTTTTTTTTTTAAAGATTTATTTATTTATTATGTATGCCACGTTCTGCCTGCATGTGTCCCTGCAGACAGAAGTTGGCACCAGATCTTATTGCAGGTGGTTGTGAGCCACCAGGTGATTGTTGGAATTGAACTCAGGACCTCTGGATTGTTGGAATTGAACTCAGTCAATGCCCTTAACCACCGAGCCATCTCTCCCGCCCCTCCTTCCCAATTTTTAATTGGTTGAAATCAAGTTTTCAAATATCTACAATTTAAAAGCTAGACTAAGAAAGCATGGATTTGGAAACATGCCATAACCTCCGCGTATCCCAGTCTGCTGTCAGACCCAGGGACATCCCGGGGACACCTGTCCCTGAAACATCGGTGTCGCCAAGGCTGATTCAGAACATCTGGTGCAGATGCAAAGGAATTTCCCCGTATCAATCAAATAAGCAGCAGCTGGCCTTCCAAACTACGCAGTGACTCTTCGTGAACGTTTTGCGTGACTAATAATCATCTTTCAACACTCCGTATTTTATTACTTTCCATAACAGCTGAGTTTTTTTGCTATTTTCTGCTCTTCGAATCTTGGGGTGATCTCGTTTGTCTCAATAATCACAACTCTGCCTGCAGATGAGAGCACCGGCTCCTGCCTGGCCACAGGTAAGTAAAAGTCGCGTGGGCTTCATCAGCCGCGCATCTCAGCAATCATGGGGTTGATGGATCTCAACCATTCGTGGATCCGATGAGTGCAGATAAAACTGTCAAATCAGGCAGAAGAGTAAGGCGGCGCCTCTGTCGAACAGGGTCTCTTAACAACTTACAGTTTTCCCAAATGATCTGCACCTAGCCCCTGTATGATGTTTAATGACCTACCTTGTTAAATTCAAGGTATTCTCAAAAATAGCCAATAAACTTAACTCACCCTGAATGCTTCAATTAACAGTCTTGCTTTGCCATTACAAAGAAAGGGAGAGAGAAAGAAAGCTGCCTTAGAAGTTGAGTGAGTCACCCACTTAGAAGCTGTATTCCTCACCTGCCAGATCAATGGCATAATTGTAGCCAAGTTGCTCTGCGGTCAGGAAGAGTTCCTCATTAGTCACTGGTGGGAAGAAAGGAACCATGTTGTACATCCGATTGTGACCAATGGGTGCCAGCTCCTGAGGCCAGGCGTCTGTGGGAGGGTTGTTTCTCTTCAGCCACTCGTCAAAGATGGCGTCTGTGAAGGAGTGGAGGACCTGCAAGACAATTGAACATGGTGCTGATCGGCTAACCCAGTTTGAGCCCTCTCGGACAACGGAATGCAGGTCTCAGCACAGGAGTATCCGTACCCAGCCTACCCTGGTGGCACGCGGACTGACGCTTTCCTACGCACTTTGCAACGACATGGACACATCTCCTCAAAGGGCATGGGGGAGCCTTTGATCGAGTGGACAATGAGGGTTCATGTTGCAGATGACACACGGGTTTGGAAACACCTGAGCTCTTCAGCATACTGTGCTAATTATTTCTCTCAGGAGAGAGGTTAAAAATGATAAATACGTATTTTACTCAAGATTCACTCGTTTGGGTTTAGCAGAACAGAAGAGGTAGCATTTACCACGACTGTAAAATAAATGAGCAATAAAAAGAGAAATAGAAACATTGAGAGGGGATTTTCAGATTTTGCTCACCCTTCACCTGCTCGATTTATAAACCTTTCCCTTGAATTCTTAGTATTGCAGAGCAATAAAAAGTCCAAAACTGCTTGAATACACAAAATGCTTCTTTTTATTTTCTCAAAGAAGCTGTAAAGTGCTCTTCAAAGATTGCAATCGTTATACGTTTCAAAGCATCGTCAGCGCAATCCCCATATGCTCAGCCCCGATCTTTTTTAACAGGTTGTAAAAGCAAGGGTTCAGCTGAGACTCCACACCTAGCCCTGAGACTTCCTCTTTCTCGCCTCGGCAGCAAGTTGAGGGTGATCGAGGTTAAGATCTGCTCTTCCTCCTGTGTCCTAGAGATGGTCAACTCACAGCCACCGTACACGAGCTCTACCTCGCTGGAGAGGCAGCCGTTTGGGGAAGAAGCCCAACTCAGTCATGCAGAGACACCAGACGGAGAAGCCAAAGGGAACGAAGGGCTAGTCAGACTAATACACCGAGATCCTGACACACACTGGCTCAGTAAAGCCATTCTAGAGTCTCTGTCCAAACTCATTAGAAATCGTGAGAAATTAAACGGTCATGAAAGCTCCAAGCCTAAGAGTCGGGTCATCTCCATCACAGCAGTAGATAACCAGAGGAGAGGGGAGAGGTCATCTCCATCACAGCAGTAGATAACTAGAGGAGAGGGGAGAGGCCTAAACAGGCCAGGACAGACTTACACCAACACGCAGAGAGAAAACTGGTTTTTTTTTTTTGAACCCTAATGTGTATAACTGAGGAGGAGGGCTCCAAAGGCTTAAAATGAGGAGGACACAGCTCATGAGCGTTGACCACTGAGAGCCCTGAAGTCATCAGTAATGGACACCCGTGGGACACCCTACACGACATGGGGCAGCGGGACGATAACAACACAGCAACTATAATAGCTTATGTCGTGTGGGATCAGCAAACGGTGGCTGTCACATCAACTACGGCGTCAGTGCTCTCACTAGTTTAACATGGAGCAATGGCTGAGGGGAGAAGAATGGAGGAATTTGTATTTTATCACGCTATGCAGGCTACTCTTCCTCCGGTGTCACAACTTTGCTAATAAAAAGATGAGCATTTAGGAGCGCATCTGGTGCATAATTAGCACTTAACAAATACACTAATTGATATTGTTAGCGCTTGCTCCATGTCAAACACTACCCTAAGAACCTTAGATATAATAACACATTGAAACCTCAAAACTGCCTGAGTTAATGGATGTTACTTTCATGTAACGCTCAGAGTACTACTGTAAGGAAGGACCACAGCCTGGGGGCCTTAAACACCACAAACTCCCAGTTCTAGAAGACAGAGCTCCAAAATAAGATGGGAGTAGAATTGGTTCCCTCCAGTGATCGTTATCGTGGCTTCGTCTCCACATAATGCGCGCTCGTCGTGCCCAGACTCCTTCTGCCTGTAGAGACATCAATTACCCCCGTTTGCGTGTCTCTCTGAATGCCTTGCTGGAATTCTGTTGCCACTTAAGGTAGACACTCATGAGGGCTCTGACCCCACAGACGGGTTACTCTGCTGACTGTGGAGGGGCTACTCTGGGAGCCATTTCCTCACAGAAACAATGATTTCTGCCTGCTCTTCCCTCCTTTGTCTGACGCCTGTCCACACGCTGCCTTTCCGCCACTGCCACCACACTTAGATCCTGCATGAAGAGCCACACCGGACGCCTGTGCCACGCTCTTGGACTTCAGAACCATACCAGAGTTGTTAAACCGCGTATGTCTTTCCCCACACAGTACACTGTTCCCATCGTTGCTCTAACTCTCAGGACCAAGCACGATAAGAAACGAGTTTTCAGGTTTGACAAGGAGGAAGCACAGAACTTGACTTAGGAGCTCCTAAACCGGTTATGAACTGTTATGGCCACCGAATCCAAGTCAGAGATAACACTGTGATCAGGAAAAAGACAAGAGACCCTCGAGACACAAGGAAGATGCAGGGTTCGTGCTGCAAGAGGGCTAATAACTTGTAGAAATCCTCCCAGCGCAGAGCATATAATTAAAAAAAAAGCAGACAAAACTCCAAAGCAATTTCTAATTGGCAGAGATAAAAGAAAGGGGGAAAATCATGAAAGACAATAGGTCTCATAAGGGCCGTAAAGCTTACAATAAATGCTCTGGCAGGAACCGCGTACGGAGGACCCAATTTACAGGATGCAGTAAAAGAGGGGGGGCGGTGGGTTCTGAAAAGATGCAGAGTATGGTTCATATACGGTGAGTAATAACTTATCCAAGGCTACAAGGAGGCAAAGCGTAGCCCGTACAATGAGCTGAAGCTGCGAGCAGCGTTCCTCAGCAACCTTGGGTTTTCCTTGGGACGTTAATTATATCTTGGTTAGACACGAGTTGAAAATGAACTTGGGTATTACCGCTGTAATAGCCAAATGTGATTCCAGGGTCACAGATGAGGAGCAAAGGTCAAGTAAACGAACATTATTATGGACCTTCATCCACTACCTAGGGACAGAACTGTATTTTGATATTAAAAATTTAAGAAATAATGGGGCAACATTTTGTACAGTTTCATTCTGGTCCGTTCAAGCAAAGTAAGGAGAGGTACAAGAGGCGGGGGGTGTACTAACTCTCCTCTCAGAAGCACGGTGACAGGAAACGGGAGCACACGGCTGAGAAACTTTTTAATGGAACCCTTGCAGGAGAAAGCGATCAATCAACAAACATTCTTCTCACCGGCAAGAAAATACCATACAGTAACGTGCATGAGGAAAAGGCGACTGCCGAAGGGCCTGCACTCAGAGGGCTGTAAATCCAGATTCTCGCCGTAGTAGAGAAATGAGAAGACTTCCCGCACCTGGAGACGAGAAAGCTACAGATAGCTGTGCCCAGCTGCAGAAGGAGGCGTGCTTTATCGAGGACCAGCGTCCTGTAGCTTTTCTGACCCCCAGGAAGACATCCTTTGGAATCAGAGACGCTCTCACGGTGGAAACACGCTGGTGTCAGGGGATCTAGACTCGGAACTCAGTGCTGAGTTCAGCTTGGTTGTTGGAAAGTCTCAAGGGTGGATGGGCACAAGGACGCCCCAGGTGCTGCTCTCTAAATAAAACTTAAGGTGAAGCCAGGTGGTATGGCGCATGTTTTTAATCCCAGCACGCAGGAGGCAGAGGCGGGCGGATCTCTCTGAGTTCAAGGCCAGCCCGGGCTACAGAGCGAGCTCCAACTGTCTCAAATCCCACCCCCCCCAAAAAAACATAAGGTGATCTCTCAGCTTTGATACAGCAGGGAGGGCTTTGTCGTGCCTCACTTTGATATGTCAGATTTTATTGACTTCTCAAGGGAACCCTTATCCACTCTGAGGAGTGGATGGAGGGAGGCAAAGGGGGCTGGGAAAAGGGGTAGGAAGGGAAACTGGGGCTCGTATGTAAAATGAAAACAAAAATTAATTTAAAAAAAGCTTGAAGGTGAAAGGCATAAATAAAGAAAAGGTTGAGCCAACCTGATTCAGTGAAGGAATTCCTAAGGACGCTTTGTTTTCAAAGCTATTAAGCTTAGGTGTGGTGGTGCCTGCCTTTAGTCCCTGCCCTGGGGTGGCAGAGGCAGGTGGATCTCTGTGAGTTCTGGGCCAGCCTGGTCTACACAGTGAGTTCCATAGTCCCGCCCTAGGGTGGCAGAGGCAGGTGGATCTCTGTGAGTTCTGGGCCAGCCTGGTCTACACAGTGAGTTCCATAGTCCCGCCCTGGGGTGGCAGAGGCAGGTGGATCTCTGTGAGTTCTGGGCCAGCCTGTTCTACATAGTGAGTTCCAGGCCAGTCAGAGCTGCATGACAAGGTTTCAAAAACAAAAACAAAAACAAAAAAAAACATATTTAATCATATTTGTTATTTTGTGGTGTTTTTCTTTTATTCTTGCCTTGTTCTCCCAAGGATTTGAAGCATTATGGAGTAAGGATGCTGTTTTCCCCCATTTCCCTAGATAAGCGATGTAGACTATGCATGAAATGGTTAAATAGCACTCAGGCCTCTACTGGTGTGGCTGAACTGTGCCCCAGGGATCACATGTCAGTGAGGGACAAGAAATGACTCTGTAAAGACTGAATGCATGTGCTGTCCCCTAGCTCATGGGCTGAGTCCCCATGGCTGACCATGATGGATGGGAGCTGTAGGTCTTGGCAAGATGGCAGGCCATAGGGTGGAGTACTGATGAACAGGAGACTTCAGGGATCCCTTTCTTACTTTCAGCCAGGTGAAGACACAACCGCCACAACAAGCAGCCTCTACAAACCACGAGGCAAGCCCTCCGCACACTCAGATCCTTTGATCTTGAGCTTCCTAGCTTCCAGAGCTAGGAGAAGTACTTGTTGGCTGGTCGAGGCTGGCCTCTGGTGTTTCTGTTACAGCCTCCTACGTGGACTAATGTGCAATTGTAGCAAACAGAGCTTTAGAGCATTCGGAGGGTGGGTGAGAAGACTCGGAACGTAAATTCCAACCCCCTGACTCCCAAGGTGGGAGGAGAGATCTGACCCCATCTGACTGTCACATACTACAAGACACGTGCTGGTGGACACCCAAAATAGACGACATGTTAAGGTGTAAAGTGACTGAGGAAGCCATCCAGTGTCAACCTGTGGCCTCCACATGCATGAATACACACACACACACACACACACACACACACACACACACACACATACACACACACACACACACGAGAGAGAGAGAGAGAGAGAGAGAGAGAGAGAGAGATTTTTCTTCGTCATTTCATAGAAGTTTTAAAAGGAAAATAACACATTCTCCCGCTTAAATTTGTGAAGTGACAAGACTGAAGAGATGGCTCAGTGGTTGAGAGCATGTGTGGCTCTTAACCACACATGTGGGAGCTTGGTTCGCTACCCAGCATCCACAAAGCAGCCCACGAGTGCCTATCACTCCAACACCATAGACTCAGACACCATCTCTTGACCTCCAAGAACATCAAACATGCACATGATGTACAGACATACATGCAAGTACTCACATGTATACATAAAAAGTAAAAGAGGGAAATCATCATTAAATTAAATGCCATAATAATTCTACCTAAAAATCTATGTGTGCATATATGGCTATGAATAAATTGTATATAATGCGCATGATGTACAAGGCCATGAGTGTAAAGAGAACTATGGTGAACACTGGAAATTCATTGTTAATTCCTTGAGGGGAAAATGTTTATAGTTTTGAAATTTCTGAGCACACGCAAAGGTTGGGTGCAACCTGGTTCTGCTATTAATTTACCAACTTTCAAAGGGGTGGCCAGTCAGCACACATCCTAAGCAAAGGCTGAAGAGGGGGAACTCTGGAGGTGTTAATATGGAGTCTGCCCAGAGCTGCCCCCAGGCCGTGTTTGGTTGCAGAATCATCAAAGCCCTAGGCGTTGAGAACTGAAGTTGGCGCTAGACCATCCTAGATCTTCACACAAATCACGGTTTGCCACTAGAGTCATGCTTTATCTGATCAATAAGGAAGCGCATTTAATTCGGTTCTTGGTACCGACTTAGTTCTCAGCCGTGTGTCCTTGTGCTTATAAAGCCAAAGTCGTACTCCCAGATGAACCCACGGGGACCTCTGCCAGCAGTAGTCAGTCATCCTCCCCGGCATGTGAGCTCCAAATCAGACATGATGCTACTTCGGAGCCAGTGACTGAATGTCTGTTACATGAAAGCTGCGTATTAAATAAGTTGGCACTGCATTTATGGACCATAAATATAGTAAAACCGATGGCCCCATCTTTTCAAAAGCTGTGAAAAATTATTCAGACATGCCCTTCGCCAATTAGCGTTCGCTCTGCCTAGCGTGACCTAACAACGCTAAATTAGCTCAGCGCTAATGAAAGCAATTGTGATGGGATCGAGTTAAGAATCGTCTCAACTGACAAAGGCAAAATTATTGGAAGAATAACAGAGGAGATCTGTGAGTGGGAAACTCTGCTCAGGCACTTCCTAGGTGCTGGGCAAACTCCTCAGCGTCTCTGAATCTTGTGTTCTCGGCCTTGCAAACAAGGAGTGTGGTTTATCACAGAGAGCTTCGTGAAATTAAAATACTATGTCTGTATTCACACCACTAGAATAGGAGCTGTCGTTGAATAAGTGCTTAGTAATAAAACCGCTTCTTAGCTGGGCGGTGGTGGCGCACGCCTTTAATCCCAGCACTCGGGAGGCAGAGGCAGACGGATCTCTGTGAGTTCGAGACCAGCCTGGTCTACAAGAGCTAGTTCCAGCGCAGGCTCCAAAGCCACAGAGAAACCCTGTCTCGAAAAACCAAAATAAATAAATAAAACAGCTTCTTAATAACAGAAAGTAAAATGGGAGATTTGGAGGGCTGAGCCCAGGACCCCACATCTGGCAGACACACACTCTACCAACCTATGCCTGACCCTAAGAAAAAGTCACTGAGCACGTAAGGGCCAGGCTGGATGTGGTATCAGTGACCACACCAGATTTGCATAAACTAAAAATAAATACATAAAATAAAATTTTTTAAATTACATGAACATGGTGTTAGGTTTCCATAAAAACTATCAACACAAAGAATGTTGCAACCTGTGAGGAGTCACTTAGAGAACAAATCCCTCTCAGTAATTTTGATTCTATTGGATATTTGGGATTTAAAAATATTATATGTAAGTTATGGTGAAGTGAGCATACAGGATCACATAAGAGCAAGTGTAAGCAAGGTTGTCAAGTGCATAGAAAAGACGCTGAAGTTCACTGATAAGAGGCATTCAAGCTGGGCGGTGGTGGCGCACGCCTTTAATCCCAGCACTTGGGAGGCAGAGGCAGGCGGATCTCTGTGAGTTCGAGGACAGCCTGGTCTACAAGAGCTAGTTCCAGGACAGGCTCCAAAGGTACAGAGAAACCCTGTCTCAAAAAACAACAACAACAACAACAAAAAGAGGCATTCAAATGAAAATTTCTTCACCTGCCAAATTAGCAAAGAAGGGAAGGAAAGACAGCATAGGGGCAAAGTACATAATGACAGAAGGAGGGGCCAGTGATGGGTGAGGGTGGCTCTGCCATATTGGCAAATGCTTTATCTAGTCCAAGGACCCCATCCTGTCTGCTTGCCTTACCTGTTCTGTTATTTATCATTATATCAGTTGTAAAGCAAAGCATTAGAATCTATTAAATGCCTGCTGTGACCTCAACATACTTTTTCCCCATCAAAACTCACGTAGACTTTCAATTCCCAACGTAAAGCTACAAAAGGGTTGGTTTGTGGGAACCTTAAGTGAATAAGTCATGAGGGACCTGCCTCCTGATTGGCTAATACTCTCTTCCTGGTAGTCAGTGAGTGATGGAGCTGCCTAAGAGGACCAGAGTCCAGCTACTAGAGTTGCCTGTTATTGAAGGTGGCTTCCTCTCCTCTTGGCTTTCTCTCTTGAGGAACCCTTTCTTCTCTGTCTTTGCCGTGCATTGGCTCTACAGGAGCCCCTTAAGTCCAGGAGACCCCAGTACCTTCTCAGACCTCCAGAACATGAGCTAAATAAATCTACCTTGTACAACTTACCCAGCCCCAGGCTTTCTGTTCTTGCCACACACAGTAGACTGAAGCAGCGCCCACACAGGAGAGATGGGTTACAGTCTGATGATAAACCTGTGCAGCAGATCACCAACCAACCAGAAGACAAGGGAAAGAGAGTGCCCTTTATGAAAGGGTGTGTGCTGGCACAGAAGGGAAGGAAAAGAGAATGGACAGGGAGGGGAGAGGAAAGGCAGGGAGGAGAGGGTAGAAAAAAATCTATTGTACATTTCCATTTAATTAAATATGTAACTATTTGCTTCTGTGTCTATAAAGTATATCTAGGGAAAAAACAGTAACAAGATGGCTGAAAGATAGCAATGATAGCGAGGTTTCGTTTTAGATGTTCTTATATTGTGAACCTCTTATGTACTTTATTCATTATAAAGATTAAAAATTTTAGGGAGAGTGGGAGGTACAGATCATATGATTAGCATGCTTGAAGCCCTGGCTTAAATCCCCAGCAGCAAATAAAACTGAAAAGTTAAGAACCTATGGAACACCTTTATAATTAAATGAGCTAAGTAGAAATATATTACATATTGGTGTAGGAGGTCCTTCTGTATTTGGGTTGCTTTCATTGGTTAATAAAGAAGCTGCCTTGGCCTTTTGATAGGGCAGGACTTAGATAGGCAGGGAAAAGAGAACAGGATGCTGGGAAGAAGACTGAGTCTGGGAGAGAGCTGCCATGAAGCCGCCAGGGTCAGACATGCTGAATCTTCCCGGTAAGCCCACTACCTCATGGTGACTTACAGACTATTAAAAATGGGTTGAAATAAGATGTAGGAGTTAGCCAATGGAGGCTAGAACTAAGGCCAGGCAGTAATTTACTTAATACAATTTTCATGTGGTTATTTCAGGTATAAGCTAGCCATGCGGCCAGGATCTGCGGCGAGACACAGCCCTCTCCTCCCTATTGCAACAACATATCATTTATAAATTATAGTTACTACTACATAAAACTTAAAACATGGAAGAAAGTAAAAATTGAAATGGAGGGACTGTAGAGATGGCTCAATGGTTAAGAGCACTGACTGCTCTTCCAGAGGACCCAGGTTCAATTCCCAGCACCCACATGGCAGCTCACAACTGTCTGAAGATCCAGTTGCAGGGGATCTGACACTTTCACACCAATGCACATAAAATAAAGTTAAATAAACCATAAAGAATATTTTAAAAAATTGAAATGGAGGCTAGAGAGAAGCTGTGAAAGTTCCTTCAGCCAATAGCCTTCAAGATACTCGCCCACTTGGGCGTGGTCTCTTATACTATAAATACAGCTGTAAAGCATGCACTCTCTCTCTTGTTCCAGCTCTCACGTCCGGCTGCTAGATTCGGTTCCTGTTCCCTGTTTGTGCAGAGGACTGTGATCTCTGTGTGAGTCTACCCCTAAATAAATAACCCTTTATTATACCTAATTGTGAACTGGTGTGGGATTATTTTGTAACTTCCATCATCAGAGAGACAGTTCAGGGTTAAGAGTGCTTGCTACTCTTGCAGAAGACCTGAGTTCAGTTCCCAGCTCCCACATAGTGTTCACAGGCTGTGACCACTCCAGGTTTTCAATGCCCTCTGCTGGTCTCCATGGGCACTACATGCACATGGTGCAAACAGGAATAAGCAGACACATACATACACACATGAATTTAAAACATCTAAATGATAAAACTGAAAATAGAATTGTGAGAATTTTAAAGCCTTTTTCAGGCTGGGGAGATCTCTCAGTGGGTAAAGGACTTGCCACACAAGCATGAGGACCTGAGTCCAGATCCTCAGAACCCATTGAAAAGCCAGGAGCAATTGTGTATATATCTATAGTAGGAATTTGGAATGAGACATATCACAGGGTTCGCTAGCCAGCCTGTTTAGTTAAACCACTGAATTCCAGATTTTTTGTCTCAAAAAATAAACAGAGACTAGTTGAGTTACCTTATAGTAATCTGTGGTCTGCACACGCATACATGCATGTTCACGTGCACACACACCCACACTGTCCTAGCAACTCAGGTTTCCATCACTGCAATACAGTCTGAGACTAAAACTGAGGAGAAGTGGTTTGTTTCAGTTTACAGTTGCAGCCCATCATGAAAGAAGGCAGGAACTCAGGGCAAGAACTAAAACAGAGGACACGGAGAAGTGCTGCTCAATGGCTTGCTTCTCTTGACTTCTCAGTTTGATTTCCTATACACCCCAGGACTCCCTGCCTGAGGGTAGCACCACCCATAATGAGCTGAACTGGCCTACATCAATCACCAATCAAGAAAATGCCCATGGCTCTATTGGTGAGGGAGAATTGTCTGTATTCTGTCAATCATGTTTTAAATAAACGCTGATTGGCCAGGCAGGGAGTATAGGTGGGAAAACCAGACAGAAAGTAGAGGTGGTGCAAGGAGAACAGGGAAGAAGGAAGCTCTTCCTGCACTCCTGCCAGTCCACCAGGATGTGAGCTGCCCGGCTGAGAAAAGGTACTGGCCATGTGGCTTACATAGATAAGAACAATGGGTTAATATAAGTTACAAGAGCTAGTAAGAAGACTGAGCTAATGGGCCAATCAGTGTATAACCTAATGTAGACTCTCTGTGTGATTTTCTTTGGGGCTTGCCGGCTGTGGGGTACCGGGCGGGACAGAAACCCCAACAAGCTGGCTCTCATGTTACGCTCTATCTGACCAAGGCATTTTCTTCCAGTTAAGATTCCTTCCTCTCAGATGACGGTACCTTACATCAAAAGACAAAACTAGATGGGAGGGGTGGTAATAAGACTGGCTTTGGAGTCTTAGTCCATTTAGAGTTATAGTGCATTCTATGGAAAACAAACACATGAGTTGGCTCTTACTGCATAGCCAACTCATGGACTTCCCAACCAACTTGAAGAGCTCATCACATGTAGCTTATAAAAAGGTAACTCTGAAGTTACCTCTTTGCAGCTAGAGGACTTCTACCAAGAAGATGAAGGTAAGAGTCCTGATGAGGCTGTGGAGAATGTGAACACTTCCACACTGTTGGTGTGGACTCAGTAAGGCCGTGATGGAAAACAACAGAGAAGAGCCTTGAAAATGAGAACGAGAGTTACTCCATGCTCCCAAACTCCACCCTGGGGTTTATATCTAAAGGGCATAGTATGTCAGAGGATGTATTCTGTTTCTCACCGTGCTAGTCACAGTAGCCAAGGTGGGGAGTCAATCTCCATGCACTACAGAGAACTTGACCTTGAAAAGATGGTGCAAGGGCTAGGAACATAACACAGGTGGTAGGATCCATGCCTACATGGGAGATCCCATCCCCCAAACCACATAAACTGTGTCTTGAAATATAACTTTAAATTACATGGAAAAGTGGTCTATATATACAATGAGTGATTGTTCAGTTACCTTTTCTTATTTAACTTAGGGTCTCTTGTAGGCCAGGTTCGCTCTAAAATTACTATGTAGCCAGTGATGGCCTAGAATTGCCAATCCTCCTGCCTCAACCTCCTCAGCGTTGAGATTACAGGCGTGTAGCACCATGCCTAGCTTCTGCTCAGGTCTTACGGGTGGTTTGTGGCCTTCTGTAAAAACACATGGTGTGAGGTAGAGTAAGCTAGGCACAGGGACAACTGTGCCCTATTTAAAGAGAGTTCCCCAAAGAGCATCCCGAGGCTGTAGCACAGCGTACTTCTCGACAGTTCGCTATTTAACGTTACAGTGTACTGGAATTTTCATATTTTCTGAGCTATATCAGAATCTGATACAGAAGAGAGCAGCGATTTGCTTTCCAGTGGCCTAACCTCATTTTCCATGATACATGCATGGATTTGCTGTAACGCATAAGAATTATTAGACTTTCAGACATTGCTTCAGAGTTTTTTTTCCTCCATCTAAATGCTCTGCCTTCTCTTCCTTCTTACTGTGACCCTATGCAACTGCGCAGTTTTCTTGCTTGTAGAGATTTCATGAGAATAATCTTTAATAAAAACAGTATGCAGCACAGTTCCATAAATTGCCTCACGAATCTGAAATTCCTGAAGCTATCGCTCTGTCAACTAAAATAGTCTAAACCTAAATCTCAATATGCAAAATCATTTAAAGCCAAATTGGCTTCAGCAGAACCTCTTGGTCAACAGCCTTAAGTATGCATGGGTTCTGATACCAGTGCCAGAATGTTATTCCCTCCACCTAACAGAGGCTCTGGCTTTCTGTTTCATTTTATTTTTCGTGTGTATACAATAATATATTATTACTCCTCCCCCAAATTTTCAATATGAAAGGCATCAAAAATAATGACGAGCAAGGCAACTTGATGTGTAGTACCCTTGAACTGCATATGAGCTGTAGCGTGTTTCATTATTAGAGCTAACGTGTGGGTTCTCAGCTAGGACAGGAAAAGAGTATGACTAAAGGAAATATTCCACAAGCTAAGACAGAAGGAGTTCAAGGCCAGCATGGGTGACATAATGAGACTCCATTGCCAAACAGAAAATAATAAAGGTAGAGGGAAAGATTGGGGACAGGGAGAATGCCCTATAACCTGACTTCAAATGAAGAATGTCATTTTCTTGTTTTAAGGGCCAGCAACATGAAAAAAACATGAGCTCATAGCGTTCAGTGTAATAAGCATGGTCCTACTGCCTATTTCTCCACGTCGCCTTTTACTGGGACATTCAGTAGTTCACACATTACCGATGGCTGCCTTTCGGGCTTCAGTGAAAGTGCTGGGGATGCAGGTCTGCATCTGCTGAGCATGGCCTAGAACCCAGGTTCAGTTCCCAGGACCAATTACAAATAAATAAAGAAAAGCAAGGGAGGGAGGCAGGGATGGAGAGAAAGCAACAGAGGAGGTGGAGAGGAGAGAGAAGGGAGTTGAGGAACTGAGTAAGTGCAACAGAGTCTCTTGGGCACAGAAACCCCAGGATTTTCCTAGCTGGCCATTTACAGAAAAATCTGGCCTGTGCCTGTAGGCTTTAATGAGGTTGGTGGGCCTCCTCACGGAGACAGGAGTCCTAGAGAAAACTGATTTACTAGCATCTTGTTATTATTTCCTTTAGGAGCAGGGGGAGGTTTGTGATCTCACCCTCTATCTGTTGAAGAACTGCACGATTCTCCTGAAAATCAGTTGAAATACTGACAAAAGAAGTTATGACACTTCCCTGATGAACAGGGCTTGTGTGTTCAAGTTTATGGTCGAAGGTGCACACTTTACTAAGGCCTTTGTTAGAGTGAAGAGAAGAGATGACAGATACTGGAAACCTGGGCATGAGCTGACGGCTGAAGTGGCCAAGGACAACCCCTTTGGGGGCCACTTTGTTCCAACCCACCACAGCCAGCATGACGGAGACAGCATAAATATTTCACAGATTAGTTCCCACCTGGCCAGAGACAGGGGCCAACAGGCCACACTCCTGAGAACCCCATCACGTATTACTGCTACACATGCTTGACAGGAGAAGCAATTTCTAGAAGAAATACTTAACCCATCGCCTTTGACGTTGGTATTTACTAAAGCTCACTTTGGTCACCCTTGAATCTATCCGGGGTCCCCAGTGATGTATTTATTCCCGGGGACTGCATCCTTCACACCACTGGGCAAGCTGAACGTCTTTGGAAACTACGCATTCACTGACACCTTCTCCTTTGCATCACAGGTCCAGTAAAGGACAGGGAGTCACCTTTGAAATCCCAGGGACTCTGTAGCAGCTGCCTCAGGGCAGGACTGTCTGCACCAGATGAGAAGATAAGGGACGTCAATTAAGGTTCGGAAATCAAACCCAAGACAAAGTTCTCTAATCCTCGCCCACAGACTACCACAAAAACCAATGTTATTTTTAATGATAACAGTCAAGCTATCTCTGGAGTGTGTAGAGCAACAATACGTTATCCCGAGGTCAAGTTACCTTAATAATTAACACGTGTGGTGTTTATCCCACTCAAAGAATAAGACATGTGACCTGCAGATGGGAGACAGGGGCCCCATGTCGTTCAGTGATACTGTCCTGATTGAACAAGCTGGGGCTAAATGAAGTCAAGCTGACTTAGGATCCAGTGTCCTTTTTCCGGTGTCACGTGGCCTCCCGGCAGTCTGTGAAGACAAACTTCTATAAACTGCTGACGCTGTGAACTGACAAGTTCACGCAAGTGCACGTGTTGATGGTCACCCTCACCGACGAGCCGGCATTTGAGATGTGACCTCAGAGGAGGTAACTGGGGTTTGTTGAGGTCTTCGGGGTGAGGCCCTGATGGGACAGCATTTGTGTCCTGCTAAGAAATAGCACGTGAGACCTTACTTCCCCTCTCTGTCCACCACTCAAGGCTACAGCCGGGAGGCCCAGGCGGAGAGCTGTTGCGGCTTGAATGTGAAATGTCCCCCATAGATTCTTGTGTTGGGATGCCTCCTTTACACCTAGTGGCACTGTTCAGGAAGATACAATGGACATTTAGAGAGTGGAAGCTGGCTACTGGAAGCGGCTCGCTGGGGGAGGACTTTGAGGTTTTATAAGCCGGCCCCACTTCCTGCTCACTCTGCTTCCTGTCTGTTGATGCCGTGTGATTGGCGGCTTCTCGTCCTTCCTGCCTTGCTTTTCTACCTTGATCACCTTGCGGTCTAAGCCAAAGAGAACACATTCTCCCTTCCTGCTGCTTCTCGTCAGGTGTACTGGTCACACAGACGAAAAAAACGAACACAAAAGCCTCATCTGATGCTAACTGTGCCGGCATTTGGACCTTAAGCTGACGGGCCCCTTGCACAGAACAGGGGCTGCTGTTTAAGCTAAAAAGTCAGTAGGGTGTTTCTATAAAAATCTGAGCAAACTAAGACACATTAATAAAATTCAGCAAATGAATGAAAAAGTTCTGGGAGAATCTGAATCCAAAATACTACCCAAAAGTGAAATCACAGAAGGAGACATTGCCTTTTATGAAGGATCCTAAACCATCTACCTAAGACACACAGCTCTGAGGAGAGCCGGCGAGCGTGTCCTGTGAGTTGAGGGCCTCCAAAGTAGACACCTTGCTGGAGGTCAGCACTTGAAAACCAGTGTTGCTCGTCTGTCAGTCTTCCCAGCCGACTTTAATGAACTGCACTTGAGAAAGAAAAAGCAACCTCAACACGGGAACTGGCTTGGTAGTGTCAGCTAGGCCTGGATGTGCTCTGTCAGGCAGAGCTGTTCCATGGAACACCGACATCAGACAGGGCCCCCTGCGACTGTAATGGATCAGGACCAAGCCAATACAACCCTATAGCCATGTCTGAGCACAGACAAAATACCCAGGGTCCTCTTTGATGTCTGCCACAAATGACAGCTGCTGATTGACCAATAAACAGTGTCTCGTCTGCCTTCCCTACGGTTAAGTGCTTTGAGTCCCCAAAGATAGAATCACCCTTTCTTCCAGACAGGATCGACCCAGAGTGAAAATCCCATCCTTGTTTCCTCAAATCACCTGGCACAGACCCAAAGCTTACCAGTCTTTTCTAATGTCCCCTGGCCAAGACTGCCCCACCTCTCTCCATTCTTTCCCTGTAAGATGTGATAACCCAATGTGTTCTTCTGTGGCAGAAGTGAACAGATGCTGGACGTGTGTTCCAAGCCCTCAGTGGATGCCTGAACATTGGGTAATAACACACCTCATGCATGCTATGTATTTCGTCTACATGCAAACCTATGACGAATATCACCCAGGAACAGTAAGAGATTAACAAACTAATAAAATGATATATAACAACAGCATACTATAGTGAAACTGATATGACTATATTCATCTTTCCTCTTCTCCAGACCGTGGGAGGCCTGCTCTATAGCTGTGCTCACAGAGGACCACCTCTTGGGGAAACACATTGTGATGTGCAGCTGAATACCATGGCCCCGTCTGGCCCCGCCTCCATTGGAGCTGTCTCCAGAGAACTCCTGGAGACACTTCTCTGTTTCAAAACGAGACTGAAATCAGATTTCTCAAAGCGAATCATTGCACATGGGATGGTAAAGAGCCATAAGGACCCCGAGTAGCCAGTGCCAACTCTTTCTAATGGCTGTCTTCTCTTCCCATGGGAGGGTGAAATCAAACAGCATGTGATTCGCAATCTGGGTTTCCTATCCCCACCGTGATTGAAAGCATTTCTGGTTCTCATCAAGCCAGCATTCCCTGTCCCCCTTCTGGCTCACCGAGCCTTTGTTGTCTATCGGCAAGAAGCTGACGGTCATTGGTGAGCAGTAATTTGCCAGTGAAAAATGATCTACAGTTGTGCTAATTTACGGTACACATTTTTGTTATATCATTGACAGAACTCTGCTAACTTGTAAATCATCTTCTAGACCATAAACTCCTAGTTAAGCTCATCTAAATCCAACCATGCCTGCAGGATGGACTTCTGAGGAGGGGCTTCACCTGCTTTCCAGCCGTGCTTCCCCTGCAGATTAAAATGAGTGTATGTGTACACCAAACCTTCACTGCACTGGGAACCCAATGAGGCCAACAGATTATGGAGAAGGCGTTCCATCTGCTCTGAGTCTCTGAACGTACCACAAACACAGGGTCATTGGCGGCTGAGTGGGGTGAAGCATTCGTTCCATTCAGGAAGGAGTGGACCAGATTATGAAGGCTCATGACTTGAGAGTCCAGGGTGCCGTCTGCTTTATCAAAACCTTCCAGAGCATTCCTGAGAGAGATCAAGGCGTCAGTGACTTCAGTAAAGACTGGCAAAGGTCTCTGCGCTATCTACCCATCTTCTAGTCTAACTCTGGATAAGGAGGGGAGAGGCTCTGCAGTTGACTGAGTGAGGGTTCTTCCCTTTACCCTTTTGTAAGGATCTTCAAGAAGGGGAAGGAACTCAATCAATGCTGCCCCTGCCCCTGCTGGGTTACATTGCTCTCTTTTGTGCTATTTATCTTTATTCTTGTTTTCTAAGCCTTGAAAGACAGGGACTGTGTTTCCTTCAGATTTTTATTGCCAGGGCTTTTTATTCTGCTCAACACATGGGCTGTGTTCAATAAATGAATAAATTGAATCAACACAGATAGGATTTTATATTCATATTTCTCGGTGAAAGAGACTGTTGGCTTAGCCAAAAGACACTTATGCTTCTAAACGTACCCCAGCATTTTCCTTCTTCTTCGCTCTTTCCCATCTATATCTTCAGGAAATCTAAACATCTGCACACTGACACGGTGATATTCAAAATAAGATGACCTTGGAATCACTGAAGAAAATGTCCATGACATTTTCTTAGAGTTCCCCACCCAGTAAGGACAGGTGGGGTCCTAACAACGTATGTTCCTTACCAACTTCTAAAGAAGCCGTGACTGTGACTCAAGAACCACATTTTTGGGTCCACTCTCAGTTCAAGTGTAGAGAGACTGCTGCCTGGCTTAAGAACATTTTTGTCATAGGGAGAGACGAAAGCATGCTTCTTTCTAAAGCACTCTTAAATATTACCCTTGACCTACTTTTTTCTTTGTTTATTTCAGACAGGGTCTCATTATGTATCTTTGGCTGGCCCACAAGTCACTATTTACACCAAGCAGGCCTCAGACTCATAGAGATCCATCTGCCTCTGCCTCCCGGTACTGGGATTAAAGGCGTGCGCCACCATGGCCAGTTCTTTGCCTACTTTGGAAATAAATCTCAGGGCCGTGTCCACTTCCAGTACCAGCTTCAGAGCCCTGCAGCAGTCAGTAAAATTCCTGGGATTACGATCGGTCTGCCCTGCCGCTAGCCCCATATGAGTTATGCGATTTATGCGGGATGCGGTGGGTTCCAGAGAATGAGGACAAGGGTCACACTCCCTTCCTGGGGGGATGAACCTTCTTTGCATATGTATTCCTAACTCTCATTTTTGGGGTGTGATAGAACTGACAGTTGGCCTCTAAGTTTGAGTACGAGGTTATTGGGCTGCACAACACTTTGAGGTAAATCTGAAAAACTCCTCCGAGAGTCAGACCCAGCACTAGAACCTGTGACTGACGAGCTTCTGATGCCAGCATTTAAGGAAATAAGTAAGAAAGGAATAATAGTATGAACACTGTCGAAGTATGACAGTTAATGAGGCGCCTTGATCCCGAGGTAATTCTTTTCTTTTCTTAAAATATTTTTATTATGTATATAGTGTTCTGGGCACCAGATCTCATTATAGATGGGTGTGAGCCACCATGTGGTTGCTGGGAATCGAACTCAAGACCTCCGGAACAGCAGTCAGTTCTCTTAACCTCTGAACCATCTCTCCAGCCCCCGAGGCAATTCTTATATGTAAACAGAAATCGGAAATCAGGATGGCATTTAGGAACTAATGAAGCCACAGTATGGGTCAGAGTGTGTTTCTCACCATCAAACCTTCCTTCCTTATGCTTTTAAGCCATTCTCCAATATTTGGATTTATAGGTGTCTGCCAATACCTGGGTTCCTTTTTGGCCCCAGTCAACTACAAGCATGAGAGTCTAATGCAGTGATCCTCAGCCTGCGGGCTGCCACTCTGCTGGCAAACCTCTGTCTCCAAAAAAAAAAAATTTACATCTCAATTCATAACCATAGCAAAATTACAATTATGAAGTAGCAACAAAAATTATGGGGGGGTCACCATACCATGAGGCACTGTATTAAAAGGCCGCAGCATTAGGAAGGTTGAGAACCACTGCTCTAAGGAAGTGTAGAAGAGGTGAGTGCCCACCTGAAGCTGAAGGTGGAGTTCTGGAAGAAAGGTGGGTTGTCAAACTTCTGGAGAGACAAGCAATCCTGCACATCCTCTAAGGTTGGCAATTTCTCGCTGTTTCTTCCTACTTGGTTTCTTCTTAACAACCCTTCGTAGGTTCCATTACACAGTGTGACCCGGCGGTTGTAGTCATCCAAGCTAAGATGTACAGAATTGAAAACAACATATCTTAACTTTGTGGGTGACATCATGAATTTTTTTCCAGGCAAATCAGGGAGGGGCACAGTCATTACACAGTCAGAAATAGGCGTTTAACTACGACCATTCCAAAGTCATCATGGACAGAAACATTTTAAAAATGTGGGTGCCCAAAACATGAATACAGGAGTCAATGTGACAATAATTTCCATTCTGTCCAAGAGAATGTGACAGTGTTTACAAGCCAGATGGTGACAACTGTGATTGTAATTGAATCTGAAAAAGTTAAAGGGGAAATATAGCAGCCTCTATTCCACTGAACCAAGCCAGTTTGGGAGGGGGATATATGTGTAGATCTGGGGGAAGCATTTAGGCCAGCTGGAGACAAACAGGAAGCCAGAAAAAAACAGATAAAATTATACAGATAAAACGCAGTACTGATGTGGGGAGTTCTTCTGTATATGTGTTGCTTTTATTGGTTAATGAATAAAGAAGCTGCTTTGGCTTGTGATAGGACAGAGTAGAGCTAGGCAGGAAAACTAAACCTAATACTGGGAGAAAGAAGGTGGAGTCGGTGAGATGCCACGTAGCTGCCACAGGAGACAGATGCACTGTAACCTTGCCAGTTAACCACGAGCCTCATGGTAAAATATAAAATAATAGAAATAGGTTAATTTAAGATGTAAGAGTTAGCCAATAAGAAGCTAGAGCTAATAGGCCAAGCAGTGATTTAATTAGTAGTTTCTGTGTAATTATTTTGGGTCTGGGAGGCTAGGAATGAACGACCAGTCTCTGACTACACAGTACTAAAATATTTTTTAATATTTAAAGTGATAAAGGTCCCAAGCACCTTGATTTGATTGTCCTATATTGAATAAATACATGTATACACATACACACACACACACAAAGTTATCAATATTATACCCCATAATTTATGTAATTAAAATAGTTGTAACAACTATCAAATAATTATAACTTTAACTTCAAAATAATAGGTTCATGTGTTTATAAATAAATCCTAATGTATAAATAATAATTTTTAGTTCACATACTTATTTGAGTCTGTGCACACATGTGTGTAGGGGTACACAAACCTGGGGGGAGATGTTTCCTTGGCAAGAAGCCAGCAAGCACCACCTGGCCTCTTAAGTCTGACCTCCATGAATCTGGGATGACAGACCTGCCTGGGATGCCTGGCTTGTTATGTGGGTGCCAGGATCAGAATTCCAGTTCTCATGACTTTTCATCAAGTCCCTTAACCACTGTGTCTCCTCTGCAGGCCATGACACAAACGTCTTTTAAAGTGAAAACTAAAAGCCATCTAGGGAACCGTGTGAACACAGTTGGAGCTCAGTAGTTAGACGGTAAACATGAGGGTGAGAGAGGGGGTTCACAATGCCTGCTGCGGGCAGCCTGGAGTCTCAGAGTACTAGTTCATGGGTAGAGGTAGATTTTAAAGACATTCCTGCATGGGCTTCAAAGATTAAAGGGGAAAAGTTGGCAAGTGAGAATAGAATAAAGACATGGGCAGAGATGGAGGATGCCAGGACCCTAATACCAGCTCACAAAAGGCCCCAAGGCATTGCTTCCAAAGTGTGTTCCAGGGAGATGGTCTGTGAAATGAGTTTTAGATTCAGACATGCTTAGGATCCCCTCAATGAGTAAGGCTATGTCCACTGATGGAGGCTGGAAGATGGTCCAAGTAGCCTTTAAAACACACACACATTTTGAGCTGAGTGTTCTCTAGACTTATGTGATCACAGAAACTTCTCGCCACATCACTTAGGAATAGACAAAGGTATGGTGGGAAACGGTCTTCTATGGGACTGAATGAAGCTGTGCCAAGGTATCTGGAACATGGTGCCAGCTGAGGTCTAACCTGAGAGCTTCAGAGTGTGAAGAATACAGCAGACAGACTCCTGCGGCAGGGCTGGGCCCCTCAGAAGAGCTACATGCCCAGGAACAGTGACTGGCCAGGAAGGTAGCCCCGAAGTAACTGAATAGTGGGGGTAGGGAGGCAGAGCCTTGCAAGTCAAAACATGGGCATGTGGGAGAGAAGAAATAAATGGAGGGCAGGGGAGCCTGTCGGGGAATCTTTTTCTGATGCACAATTTTGTTTCTCGTGGGTAGTTACCTGCAGCCAACTCTGGCGTAAAATATTCTACAGTGAGCTGAGAAGCTATTTTGAAAGAAGCGAGACTGTGTTCACGCCGGTCTTACCTCAGAACACGTTGTGATTGTGCTGCTTTATTATTGGCTTTTGTTGTTGATCTCTTACTGTACCAATTCATGAATTAAATTTGATTATAGGTAGGAAAATCAGAGTGCATAGGGTTTGGTACTACCTGCAGGGTCAGGGGTCCCTGGGTGGTATAGGAGGGTCTTTCTATATTTGGGTTGCTTTCATTGGTTGAATAAAGAAACTGCCTTAGCTTTTTGATAGGGCAGCCCTTAGGTGGGTGGAGTACAGAGAACGGAAGACTGGGGAGAAAAGTATAGCAGATGCCATGTTTCTCCAGCCCAAGATGGACTTTGATTAGAATCTTCCCGGTAAGCCACGACCACGTGGTGATACACAGATTACTTGATATGGGTTAGACTAATATGTATAAGAAGTTAAAACTAACGGGCCAGGCAGTAATTTAAATGAATACAGTTTGTGTGTAATTATTCTGGGTATAAGCTAGCCAGGGCCAAAAGCAGGCCCGCAACCAGGAGCCGGTCACCGGGGAATGCAGCCCCCACAGCCCGCACCTCCTCTTACTACACCTGGGAACAGATCCCCAAAGGACAGGCGGGTTACTGAGCTGCACCTGGAAAGGACGCGTTGAAGAAAGAATTCTTCCAGGACTCTGGCTCCCTAGTTGCTCACATGACTTTGGAGGATTAAGAGATGTTGTTTTTGAGTTTCCCACATCCCGAGGTCCGTGCTTCTGGGCCGCACAATTTCTTAGGAACTTGTGAGCTAGCTTCCTTCCAGAGGCTTCTACTGAGTCATGTGTTGTACCCCCTCATTAGAGCCTACCGTCCACCCGCACCCTCCTCACCTCCCCCATATGGAGCCAGCATCTATATGTCCCTCTTTCTGTCTCAGAACCATCAGCTCCACACACCTGTGGACTTGTCCTGACTCTCTTCTTGGCTTCACACACACACACACACACACACACACACACACACACACATTATAGAACTTCTCAGACTGTTTGGCAATTCATTTGCCACAAGTTGATCTCTGTAAATGCAGAAGGGCTGGATCTTATTCATCCTTCTGTTCCCAGCCGTGTTGCATCACCGAGAACGTGATTCATGTTTGGCAACTGTTGGCTGAGGGCCAGAACTGCTCCTGAGTGTAAACCCGTGCTCTCAGCTCCAAACGATGCCCAAGCACACTCAACCCATTCATATGATTTCCTCACATTTACTTTTTAATTTGAGAGCTTTGAATGTTTAAACTCCTACCTCCCCTGGGCGGGGGGTGGGGGGTTACTTTAAGGACCATGTAAGCAAAGCTCCACAGAGAGAGAGAGAGAGAGAGAGAGAGAGAGAGAGAGAGAGAGAGAGAGAGAGAGAGAGAGAGAGAGAGAGAGAGAGAGAGAGAGAGAGACCTGTCACCCGGAACTGAGGGAAAGCAGTCTCGAGAGCTCGGTCGCGTTACCTGTCACACACAATCTCCCAGGTGGAGAATCTTGAGTTCTGACTGATCAGTGTTGGGTCATCTTGTCTTGCTGCTCCGAACAGCTCGTCTGTGCAAACGTCACACTCTGTCTTCCCGGTTGCAAAGTTCCAGTAGGGCAAAGCAAAGGACTCATTGCCGATGAGTCTCTGAAAGCAAAGGTAGGTCCCGTCACTTTGTGTATGTGCCAGATACGACGCAGAGGTCTGTAAGGCAACGACTGGCATGTTTCGTGTCCAATTTTATAGCAAAACTAGAAATACCAATCAAATTGTTTATTTATTTATTTTTGGGTTTTCAAGACAGGGTTTTTGTGGCTTTGGAGCCTGTCCTAGAACTAGCTCTTGTAGACCAGGCTGGTCTCGAACTCACAAAGATCTGCCTGCCTCTGCCTCCCGAGTGCTGGGATTAAAGGCGTGTGCCCGGCTAAATGGGTTTTTTTTAAGTCAATATGCAAAAACATGTTTGTATATGTCCACATAAATGCATAAACGTCACGTATACATTTATGCATATGTGTAAACAAGCACAATGCAGCTGTTCTGACTCATGCAGAAGCTCCTACCATTTGCAACAAAGTATATGACCCTAGAAGACATTATGCTAAGCAAAACAAACCAGATTTCAAAAAGAAAGAAGGAAAATGCTGTATAATCTTATGTAACATCTGAAAAAGAAACAATATCAGATGCATAGAAAGTAGAGAACTGGGAAGATGAAACAGTCTAGAAATCTTGTTACAACAGGAGGGCAACACTCACAACACCTTCATGCATAGCTAATTAGCCAAGAGAGCACACTGTAGATTCTCAACACACACAGAAAGGAAAACCATCCGAAATGATGAGTGTATTGCTTTTCTTGACTAGTTACCACTGAAATAAGTGTACCAACCATGGCGTATTCCTCAAATGAAACACTGGTTAAATGATGGGTGCACGGTTTTCACCAACCTGGAGATCTCTTTCCAGCCACAACAAATGGTATCTGTGCCAGGTGACAAATGCAGGTCCTTGGTGTGAGAAATCTATGGCCTTATAGGGGCGTCCTGGTCCTAACACAGTTGGGAAACAGACATCAGAGAACAGAATATTTGAGACGTTAAACCTTTTCAGGAGCATGGCTGTGTCCAAGAAGTCCACAGTGCCTTAGTTTAAAAACTGTCTATTAAAAAGCAATAATAGGAAAAATGATTTTAAAAAAAGAGTTCCAAAGGCAATCTGCATTGCACGAAGGAGTTCACTTCCATTTCTCCAAGGTTTGATTTTTAAACAGAGAAACTCAAAAGTAAATTTCAGTATTCAGTGTCCTGTTACATAGTACAATTTTTCCACAGTAATGCATGAAAATAAAATGCTGTCTCAACGCGTCGATCATTAAGACCTAAATGAAATGCCTTTTAAAGATATTTTCTGACTTGTTCTTCAAAATGTCATATTTATAACAGAGAGATTACTTAAAAGTGAAGCAACGGCGACCATGGTAATGCAGCCTTTGTACAACCGAAAGGAACCTTCAGGAATTCTGCCTCACCCATCAATCAGTGAGAAGCAGCAGCTGACAAGTGTGGTCACTGAGACCAGAAGACTACGCTGGAACCAATTTAGCCGGCCACTGGAACTGCCAATTTTAGTGAGGCGCCTTGGGCAATTTAACGCCCTTCTTGGTGCCTGTTCCATCCTTCTGCCTTCCACAGCAGCTTCTGATGGCGCGCAGAAACCTCAGCTCTCTTTAGTTCTTTCAAAGCACCTATAATAACTTCAGAGAGCTGAGCGGACATGAATATAAATCGAGTTCCTAGACAGGACCAGAAGCCACAGTTTTCCTTTCCTCCTGAGAGGCTACCCTCTCAGAGTAATGACGGGAAAGCGATAAAGGCTCCTAGCCAGAGGAGCCCCGCCATCTGTCGATGCTCACCTGCGAGGCAGACTTTAACAACGCTCTCACTGAAAACAGGGCTCCCGCTGCTGCTGTGGGCCACGGAGCCTTTTTAATAAATGGGGTTTTGGACTAAAGAAAAGTTTCAAGTTTTCTACACAGAGTTATGAGAGGGACAGCCAAGGATGGGACCAGTAAGGAGAGGGAAAGAATGAGACGCTGAGGGAGAACTGCACCAGCCCAAGTACGCTCGGGGGTCCCACCCTCATCCCCAGGAGGGACAGCAGCAGAGATAGTGTACAGATGACTCTGAGAAGCTGGGAGAAGAATCTAGAATGGATTTGAACTCTCTAGAAAAAAAAAAACCAATGGCTTCTTCCCAGTCCGTCGGTCACAGGGGATGAAGCTGAGGCTGTTTGATTAGTGATGTGGGTGACCGTCAACCTCCTGTGCCCCACCCCGGTTTAGGCTCTGGGGCGGGGGAGTCCTCAGTATTTCACAATTGTTATTGCTGTGGAGGCGGGGAAACACGTGTGGGTGTCCAAGGATAACTGTGTGGAATCCGAGGAGCCTCCGAGCGTTTTGGAACTGTGCTGTCTAGGAAAGTTTACGCCAAGCCGTAGCAATGGCCAGTTCTTGCCTAGCCTTGTGGGTGAGAATGCGTCTGTTGGATGCTTCGGAAAGTGGTGAGGTGAAAACGATGCTGATGGCCCGCGAGGAAGTAAAGACACCGAGTGAGCCTGAGCTTGACCCACGCAACCCACGTCAAGGTTTCCGCAGAAGCCACCTGTCCCTCCGAGCGAGCAACCTCGAGTAAAACCTCCAACGGAAAGTCTAAAGAGGCGTGGGTTTCAGGAGCCCCCGCACCTGTAGCCCAGAGACCGCAGTTCCCAGCAAGGAAACGCTGGGCTCCTGGCATGCGTTCAGTTAATTCTCCCATTTGAAGAAAAGGCCAAGACCAGCTTTTAAGTCAAAGTTGATTCTTTTTTTTCCTGGAATCAAAAGGAATTTGCCTCCACTTTACCGGCTCGTGCCTTTGAGGATTAAGTTTCACAGACAGCAAGGATTATAAGGCTTTGAACCAGGAATATAAGCGAGGAGGGGCTTGCAGTGTCTGCGGAACAGGAAGAAACGGCCCCATTTGAACTACGGGCAGTGGTTGGTGATTCTGCCAGTCCAAAGAGTAACCTCGCTTGAGGTTGCTTCCCGGAATGACTTCCGCCCCGTGCCCAACCCAGACACAAGCCTCTAATACCAGGGGTTAGACCTATGGGGAAAACCCACCTAATAGCGTGTCTCGAACAGAATAGTAATGGAGCCAGACAAAAAAGTCATACACGCTGCAGTTGGCGACTTGTGGCTGGGTCCGGTTGGGTCCCAGCAGTCCCAGCCAGTGCTGCGTGGTGATCACGTAGTCCGGATGGACACTTTTCTTCGCCAGGTCTAAGGCGGACAGGAACTGCTCCCTCTCCTGGGCAGTCAGGGAATGGATATTCTGCCGCACCACGCGTGGCTTCCTCTCCTCACAGTTGGGGCCGGTCCAGCCGAACTTGCAGTCTCCGCAGTTATAACCGGCGAAGTTTCCTGGTTCGTAAGAAGGGGGACAATGCGGAGTGGTTATTCACTTTGGAAGAGAATTCTCAGCTGGAATTCCGGGTAGAACGGAAGAGACGAGGTGTTAGGAGGACCCAAGAAGGGCCCTGACACGTGAAGGAAGACCGTGCCGCCACACAGAGAGCACAGGGGCTCCCGGAGAACCCAGGCCCAGCGCTGATGCCTTGTTCTTGAGTTTACAGCCGCTAGGACTATTTTACTGTACGACAGTCATTTTCCATTGTTGAAGCGAAACAGGAGGAGGGAGACCTTGTTCGCAGGTTTTGGAAATCAGGTTTTTCAAGATGGCAGTTAGGGCAAATGAGGACGCTGGAGCACCCCTCACCCACTATGTATGCTGTCTCTGTACACACAGAGGGAGGACCCCGTGAGAACCCACGAGCTCATCTGGAAGCCAAGGGATCAGACACCAGCCCCGCTCACATCTTGTTCTCGGGCCTCCAACCATAGCAAAGGGACTCTCCTGCCCGTAGTGTCCCGGAGTTCTCTCTTCAGACAACCTCTCCACGCCTCAACCTGGCATGACCTCGCTAAGCTCTGCTGTCTACGCAGCAGCACCACCGGCCCAGCACAGACTGATCCACTGATTAATAATTCCAACACACAGGAGACAGAGGCAGGTTCATCTCCGTGAGTTCAAGGCCAGCCTGGTCTACTAGTGAGATCCAGGACAAGACAGCCAGGTTTGCACTGAGAAATCCTGTCTCTAAAATAATTATAACAGCAAAGAAAGAAGCTGACTTCCAGCATGTGGGTAGTGTCTAACTCTAAAAATGCTGGTCTATTTCACCAAGGAGACTGCGTTAAGACAAAAATCAATGGTGCCTGGCAGATCATAAAAGTGAATTACAGACCATGATGTCAAGAAGTGCAAATCGTCTAGAATTTGCTGTCTGCCACCAAACACCTGTGCTCTCCCACACCCCTGGAACAAGAACGAGTGAGCAAGTTCTACAGTGGCCCTGAGGACTGGTGGCCAAGTCCAAGTTCTTCGCCTGCCTTTGCAGCTTATGCCTGCCGGTTTCCTTTGGGTGTAGTCAGCGCCTCATCCCTTAGATGTTGATCTATCTGAGAGGGAAAGTTCAGTTGTTATTCCCACAAGAAGATAACGGCGCTTATCTCCAGAACATTAAAGTGATTCTGAGCTGTAATGCCAACGACCAGGTCCCTGCTCAGCCGCAGTCTGTACCTCACGCCCCCGCGATTATTACCTGTTCCTTCTTGTGCCTGGAACACTTTCTCTTCCTAAATCCCTCCTCACCCACCGCTTAATGTCAC
>JAQHUG010000028.1:8131281-8141620 GCA_028555095.1 Dicrostonyx torquatus
TTGAACAAATTTTATCTCTCATGAACACTTACACCTCAATTGAGCACGCCGTCAAACTTGCAGCTGGTTTTAAAAGTCTACTCCGAGAGTACATAGTCATCTATAGGATGGCCTCCAGGGGAGAGAAACAAGACCAGTGTGGAGCAGGAGGCCAACAGTGGTGGACAGGGCGGATGTGCAAAGGGTATATGCGCCTTTTGCTCTCGTGTGTGTGTGTGTGTGTGTGTGATGTTGTTGTTGTGTCCCATGTCTGTGTATGTGCATGTGGCATGCCAGAGGTCATCATCAAGTGTCTTCTATTACTCTCCCTGTGTCTGTGAAACACTCTCTCACTAAGCCTTGGGCTCACCAATTCAGCTAGGCTGTCTGTCTGGCCAACAGGCTCCAGGAAGTCATCGGTCTCCACCTCCAGCACTGGAGAGCTGGAGATTTGGTTCGGAGGACCCAGGATGAATTCCAAGCCTGCACATGGTAGCTCACAGCTGTCAGCAACTCCTGTTCCAAGGGATCTATCTGATGTCCTCTTCTGGTTTCTGCCATCTTCCAGGCACCAGGCATGCACATACGTGGTACACATCTGTACATGCAAGCAAATATTCATAGACATGAAATAAAAATAAATAAATAAATAAATACTTGTAAAAAGAATGAAGTCTTTTAGGGGGAGACCTGAGGGAAACGGAAGGCAGTGAGTTGGATTGTCTGAAGACACTGTCTATCTAGCCCATCATGCTTACCAGACCTTTATGAAAGACCTACAGTCGCAGAAACCCAACCGGTAGGCACCAGGAGCAAAATCTGAAAGGCTGATAGTTGGCATTGTGTTATCTTACATCAAACACTCTCATTCATAAAACATCAATAAAGTCATAACAGAAGGTCAACACAGTTCTGAACCTCTCTGAGCTTGCCATATCAAAATAAGGGTTCCGGTCCACAGAGTTCTTGTGAAAACTAAGTGTGTTGCTATGGAGCACAGGGAACGTGTCCAGGGCACAACAAGCTCCACGCTACGGTTCTGTCCTCCAATGGCAATGCGATGGCTAGTCTTCACTCATCCCTATCGCGCACCCTTGCACTACATCCATTGCCCTTTTCTGCACAAAACGGGATCAACACAGCGCTAAAGAAATGTCATTTACGTGAGTGATGGGAGGAACACTGGAAATTGGGAAAGGGCATATTTTAGGCACTGGGGAATAAAACCATGAAGGCATCGCTGTGGAGCAGAGGAAATGGGGGACGTGGGCACCAACACAACTCTGACTGTAGGAGATGTAAAAATGGAAAGAACCCGAGGTTTGGGATCTGACAAAAGACAAGACAAGCATTCCTGGCTTTGAAGACAGCACTGCTTCACAGCTAAGAGGAACGCAAAATTGTAATGGCAGCGAGTCTCACACATGCGCGCACATACACACAAACACACACATGCACACACACACACACACACACACACACGGAGTCAACCACTCACCAGAAAGCACTTGCCCCTTGTGTGTAATCCAGAAGCTCACTCAGTTAGAAAATTCCTTTTCTACGTGTACATTGTGTCCTTTATACATTTTAGCTTACAGACCTGGTCTGTAGGATTTATCAAAATACTAGAAACAACTAGAACATGTAACGTGTCAGCTTGGCACACGTGCTGCGTATTTTTTTATTATTATTATTTGTTTTGTTTTGTTTTTTGTTGTTTTTTTTTTTTTCGAGACAGGGTTTCTCTGTAGCTTTGGAGCCTGTCCTGGAACTAGCTCTTGTAGACCAGGCTGGTCTCGAACTCACAAAGTTCCGCCTGCCTCTGCCTCCCCAGTGCTGGGATTAAAGGCGTGTGCCACCACTGCCCGGCTATTATTATTATTTTCTGGTTGTGTCTTGCACCAGCTTCACACGAGTTACTCCTCTCCTTCGTGCGTCAGTGGGGAGAAGAACAAGTGGGGACACACTCAGAAAGACCACGTCTTGTGGTTGCTGCTGCCATTGTTGGGAGACAGGGAAGGGGAGAGGAGGATGCCAGTCTATCTCACACTGAGTGTGTTCTTGAGCAAAAATTAAATTCCAAGAGTCAAAGTTCTAACTTAAAACTGGGATGAGGAGAGAGAAAACAGCGTGTCCCTACATGCACTGCGCGGCCCAAACTCAAAAACGCTATTAGACTAACTAAGCTTAACGACCACCGATTAGCGAGTTTACAAGGAAGTCTAAATAGCCTATTCCTTTTAATTAGAGATTCTATTATTTTAATAACAATACTTTATACTCACAGAGTTTCTTTCATCTGCAGAGCTCAAAAAGGCTTTACAAGTGTGGTTTCGTCATTATCCCCATTTCAGAGATTGGAAAACGAGGCACTTAGTCACTTGTACAAACAAGAACTTCTCAGCCAACTGTTCACAAACTATGCGGTGCCCAAGGATTTCAAAAGCCCAGAGGTCCAGCTGCAACCGGCGTCTGCTCATAAATGCTAACTGTCAGGTGAGCCTCCGAATGCGGCGGCCAACACCCAAGCCTTCCGCCCTTACAATTAATTCCTGACAACTGCATTCAGTATGTTTTCCCTAATTTATCCCGATAGAGAATAGAAAAATGATTTATCACAATGGATAATAGAGAAAAGCTCTGTAGAGACTTGGGGCACAGAATTTGCTTATTTTCGTTTAGTTTTTTTTGGGGGTTTGTTTTTTTTTTTTTTTAAGTTTTCCTTTATGGAGCCTACGGTAGAAAGCTGTAGAATCATTTCCTCAACGAATCGGCAAATGCAAAGGTCACCAGCACTCTGGTGGCCAGATGCTAACTTCCGTCTCTGCCTTAGAAACTTCAGGGTCACCAGGACAGTCCCGGGTGTTCTGTTTGCAAGATATTTGGAGGGTTCCCAGAGCCGGGGGCCTTTGGGATGCTGAAAGTCAGGCATAAATTCCAGAGAGTACCTGAAAACTACGAAAACACTACCCAATGAAGGTAAATCGCTCCCTCTTGAAGGAGGAAAAACAGAAGGCCATGTGTTTGTCTTTGAAACTTTGACAAGTCACAGAATGGTGACAACTGTGACACAAAGCGGCTAACCACTGGCAAGTCTCTGAGACTTAGTCCTGTGTCTCAAGACTCTGGGAAACAGATCATCCAGCCAAGAAAAATGGAGCTGAAGAGGGACTGAGGATGTAGCTCAGTGGCTCTGCTTAGTTTGGGTAAGCCCCAGCGGGGTTCAGTTTCCACAATTTCAAAAAGAAAGGCTTTGTTAAGTTGAGAAAAGGAGAAGGAAGAGGCGGTGGGTCCATCTTACAACCTGTGGACCTACCTGAAAGACACTGTGGTCAGTGAAACAAATCCCCCACTGTCCAATAATGCCTGGCTTCTCCTAACGGAGGCATCTGAAGTGGGCAGCTAACCAGAAGGGACGGGAGGTGGTGGCTGGCAGGGACAAGGGCAGAGGAGGAAACACAGTGGCTCCTGGGAAGGAGCAAGAGTTAGAGCGGCACACGGTGACTACAGTTTGGATATCTACTCTACCTTCAGCATGGTTCAGTATGGGATTGTGTACACGTAAAGATGTGCCGCCCGGCTAAAGCGCATTCTAAGTCTTCCTGCAAAGCCACAAAGTCAAGAAAGACAAGGGAATGGCTTGGAGCTGGTGGACGTGCACATGACCTTGATTAATGTAAGAGGAAGAGGAAAGTGAGGCTATAAATGTCTATAACTTATTAAACTGGACATATGGATTGTGTGCAGAATTTTCTGTAACAGTTGTGCTTTTTTTAGTCTTTATTTATTGTACGCATCTGGGTGTTTGTCTAAATGTACCTCTGCACACCAGAAGAGGGCACCAGATCCCATGGGACGAGTTATAGATGACTGTGATCCATGTGGGTGTGAGATTTGAACTCAGGACCGCTGGTAGAGCATCCCGTGCTTTTAACCCCCGGGCCATCTCTTCTGCCCCCAGCAATTACACTTCCTAAAGCTAGATAAAAGGAATAATTTACCAAACGAAATATTACGAGCAGCAGCTCTTAACCCATCTTAGCAGACGCATGCATGCAGCGGAGAAGGAGCAATGGTCCTGAGGGAGCTGCAGGCAAATGAATCATGGGAAGGAAGCTAATGCAGGCAGAGGACGGGCCCTTGAGGGTGGTCATGGGTGATCAATGCGGGGACTTGAAGACTCAGCGCCGTGGGGAAGAGCCCTGCTTCTAGGAATCGGCCTCTGGAAATGGGATGTCTTTCCACGTGAAAGGGTGTCACTCTGACTCTTCCCGATGAATAATCCAACACTTCCTCAACAAGGAGACGCAACAATCCTGCCTTCTGTTCTGCTGTGCCCGGCCGTTTCCACTTCCGCTCCCTAAAGGCAAATGTGCTTGTGCTGTCTGAGTGGAAACGACACGGGTGGGGTAAGGTGAGCTAACTGCTCTGTCTGACCGACTGAGCATTCTGCCCCTCTAAAGGAGAGGTCCTCAGCTTTTGGAAGACAGGGCGTTTTGTCATCTATTGACATGGAAACCATCGCCATAGAAGGCTCTGGAGGTTTGGGGCCAAGGTTACCCACGTTAGTGTGGTTTCCAATACCACCAGCATGGTATCCAGGGTCCCCCCACCTACGGGACTGAAAACCTACGTAGCAATACCTATGAAAACAAATGCTTTAGTGGCTCAAAAACAGGTAACACATATTCCATATGATAAGCAGAGCAAAACCAGGACCTGAAAAATCCTTTGGCTCACATAGTGTAACACAGTTACAAGGACTGGGGACACAGTTAGTTAGAGCCCTTGCCTGGCTTATGCACGGTCCTAGGTCCAATCTCTCGGGGCTTCTAACTTGACGGCAAACGCATCATGACGAAGTTACAAAGGCAGAACTTTCGAAGGTCTCGTCCCTTCCCTTTCTGTTATCGTTTCCGACCCTGACACGGCCGGACCCTGTGTTTCAGCAGCACGTGAGAAGGCAGAAACACGCCGGAAGGGACGGCTGCATGCAGCTGGCCTCTGAGGGACAATGTCCTGGGGCCGTGGTGGAGGGGGCTGCTCGCAGGTTTTTGATTTTTCAGAAGCCCTCCCAGACACTGAATGCTCATCACATGGTTTCTGGAAACCAGAAGGAATGGGATAGAGGAAGAGTGAAGAAGCCAGGAAAGGCAGAGAAAATGCAGATTTCAAACAAACAGGTCTTGGAAACAGGATTGTGCGGGAAGGGTAGTGAGCAGGTCTGGTGGCTGCTCGGGTGGAGCTCAGACAACGGACGGAAGCTGCTGAGAACCCTCACCACACTTCACTGAGGAAACTGCTTTGCTCCGTCTCTCCAACTTTGGCCAAGTCACAGTCCAGTCCTGGCTTGAACAAGGCAGACGGACACTGCTAGTGGTCTCTTCAAATCATGAGAAACGCTGAGGCCAGGACTCGGCAGCCCCTGCCTCCTCCTACCTCCGGCTGCCAAACCGCACCCAATGCCCCAGCAAGTGTGAACCCATTGCAGGAGAGGCCCTGAACCATCTTGAAAGGACTTGTTCTTGTTTCAAAAGCAGGCTCCCCATCTCTACAGCCTCCCCTCCCAACAGACAAGCCAAAGGTATGTTGGCATGGGTTCAGAAATCCAGGTTTGGCCCACAGAGTGTTGATTTAGTTTTCATAAGCACGTGTGCACACGGCGTGGAAGATGCACGCAGTCCCGCAGCCTTACTGAATAGACTTGCTCCCCCCCCCAAGCACCTAGCCTTGCGGTTTGTCACCCATCTCGTCTCTGCCTCAGGGCTCGCTTTCCCTGTGAGGATTCTCCACTGAGGTCAGATTCCGAGTGAAGCGCCATCTCCCCAAGGGCCTCACCTGCACATTTGCACGTCCGGTTGAAGAATTTTCTTGGCCATTGTTCACGGTCATCCTGGTTCCGGAGGACATAGGGGCCGCTCCAAGGCCTGGTGTCTGTCTGCACCTCTGTGCACTGCCCGCGGCCCTCTAGAGATCCACAGATGTTGGCCAGCTCGGGGCCCAGTGGTGGGCAGCATTCTTTGCTTAGCACCCCTTCCAAGGTCATGCAGACCCGGGGAAACTGAGCCCGAACTCCGAGCGGAATTCCGCAACCCAGGCAAGCCAGCAGAAGCCCCCATTGCACGAGGCCCATGCTTTCTTAACTGGGAGATCCGAGCAGGCTTCCCACCTCTGGTCTGCCTCCCTTTTCCTTTTGCCCTCCACTCCTGAATTCAGGAGTGTTCGCTCACTTCAAATTCCCTTTCCTTTCCTTTTCTTTTCTTTTTTTCCTGTGTGTTTGTTTTTTTAGTTGCAGCCCTTTCCTCTCCCTCTCAAAATCCCCACCTAAATCACAGAATCTGCACGTGTGCACATGCGTGCATGCCCGTGCACATTTATGTGACTCAGACAGCTAACACAAATTTAATTTCGGCAGAAGCTCCTCCACCATCAAGTTTAATGAGGGGAACGCTTCTCGCCAGCCCTCCCCGTTAAATCAGGCTCCGTCTAATTGAGTTAATTTACAGAGTACTCCAGCCATACTGCTTATTACGCTGCTGTTCCTAAGCCCCCTCCTTCTCCCCTCAGCCCTTGACTTTAATTGCCTTGAACTCAGTTCAAAAGCCAAGCACCGTGCTGCCTTTATTCTCTCTGCCTTGCCAAGCCATGGGGCCCGGTGGGGTTGGGGGAAAGGCTGGGAGAAGCCATCATTAGGGGGATTATAACTAGAGAAATCCTCTTTGTTAGCACATGACCCTAGGTACACAATGAAGCTGATAAAGTGTCTGGCTTGGTGTCAGGAGGGCAAAGCCAGCTTCTTTATTGGGCTCATGTGCCCCAGCCAAGCTTGTGACCTCAGATTTGCCAGTGTGTCAATAGACGCAGTGAGCATTCCGTCAAAGGCCCTTTAAGGGACCTGCACAACGGCTGAGCGCGGCTCCCCTCATGACTGCCTACTGACGTGGGAGAGAGGCCGCCACAGGAGATCATGCAGCCCCTGGAATAAAGACACGTTTATCTAAGGCGGTGTACAAGGAACTGCTTTGTTGTGCAATTAGGAATCCTCCTGCCTCCAGACAATGACCTCCTCTTCTCCTGCCTAGCGCACATCCATGCAGCAGGCTGTTTTTGATTTGCATGGGAGAATACAGTACCAGCGATTCACAATGCCCATCTTGCTGTAAAGATAGCAATGGGACAAATCGGAGTGGGGTTTGCAAGGAAATCTTCTGATTGCGTTAAAGCTTGGTATAACCAAGCTTAAGTCTAGGAGGCGACGACCCTGCACGTTTCTTCTGGGGGAGCTTGCAAGCGTGCAGACGGGCAACGGTGGCCATTTGTCAGAGTGTTTGCTCCTTTGTGCCGGGAACAGGACTGTCTGGGACCTGTGATATCTAGACAAACTGCTGGCTTGAAATTGCTTCTGCTGGAGTCTGAGAATATCTTCTACATGGACATAAAGCACCTAGAATTAGATTTCTAAGGAAATCTTAAGGTTGAATTTAGAATTGCATGCGGAGCCGCCCATGAGTTTAAGTCCAGTATTCAGAGTGTAGAGGCAGGTGGGTCTGTATGAGTTCAAGGCCACCCTTATCAGCCTGTGAGTTTCAGGATGGCCGTGGCTATGTAGAGAGACACTGTCCGAAGGAGAAAGAGGTGAAGGAGGTGGAGGAGGAGGAGGAAGAGGAGGAAGGGAAGGAAGGAAGGAAGGAAGGAAGGAAGGAAGGAAGGAAGGAAGGAAGGAAAGAAACACGGGTTTCCCTCTGCGTGCATTTTGTGGTACTAAGCTGTGACTAACTCAACTGCAGTTTGTACCTCTGGGTTCTCAACCTTGAGTCAGACTCTTAATGATGTCACAGGGCATCAGCAGTGTGTGTGTGTGTGTGTGTGTGTGTGTGTGTGTGTGTGTGTGCGCGCGCGTGCATGTCTGCATGCAGGTGTGTGCTCTGATAGTCCACATCCTTTGGAAGGCATGAGTGTGTACATGTTTGTATGTTGCAAGCAGAGGCCAAAGGTAAACACAAGGCGCTTTCCCCAATCACTTTTCACTTGCTGTTTTGAGACAGAGTCTCCATCTGGTAGAGCAGCTGACGAGGAAGTTTCCGGGATCTGCCTCCTTCTGCCTCCCCAGCACTGGGATTGCAGGGCTGCACGGCCGTTCCTGCTTTCTTCTCTGGATGCTGGGGATCTGAACTCACATCATCAGGGCTAACACAGGAGACGCGTTCCTGACTGATCATCTTCCCAGACTCACATCGGCATTGCTGAAACTCCTCCTGGTTCCACTGCACCAGGGTGTGGCAAGCCACAGTGTGGGAATAAACTCGAGCTCCAGGTGGAGGCTTGAAGTCACATCAGCGGAGAACAGGTGTATTCCTTCCTCACGCCTTTGGAATCGATTTCCACAAACTAGGAAGCGTACACAAGAGACATTTGTTCTCTCGCAGTTCTGGGGACCCAGGGTCTGAAATCCAGGCATTGACAAGGATAGCACGTGTCAGCAATATACGATCCCGTGATAACCCTGTCCCTTCCAGCTGCTGACAGTCCTTGGTGTCTGTCTCTGAGTCGGGTGTACCGTTCTGCAACTCCTGACACTGCCAGCAAGCATTTTCCTTCTTCATTTCTGGACCTGCCCTGAGTCTATCTCTTCCGAGGACACCAGTTGTGGGATAATGAACCAACTGGGATGGTACAGGATGCTCCCAGCTTGAGATGATTATACCCACACAAGGTTTTTTTGGTTTTTTTTTTTTTTTCAAACTGGACCACATTTGCAGGGTCTGAGATTTGCATCATCTGGAGCGTGATAAGTCAAGCCAGGACACCACTGACAGAAAGGAATTTGACTATACTAGAATCATCATGCCTAAGAGTTGGAAAGGCCTAAAGACCCTACTATGCCATCTGTCTGCCTACTGATGTCCACTCCAGGCCACCACTGGAGGCCTGGGGATTCTAGTTTGTGCTCTGTGCAGTGGTGATGCTCTCTCGATGTCAGAATCAAATTTCAACATTTCCCATCTCAGACTGTCCCGTCTCCTTTTCATCGCAGCCCCTGCCACGTAACCCATGTGATCTGACAAAGCAGAGTCACTTCGCTGGCCTTGGTCTGAACTGCGAACCTTTCGCCCACACCAGTCCTGTCCAAGGTCTAGACGCCGTCTAAGCAAAATCATGCTGTCTCATCGCATCTGCCCTCCCCCAGAACCAGGACCAGACCCCACCACAGTCCTGGAGTCTTTGATTCCTCCCTTTCCTCCTTCCCCGTCAATGCTTCCTACCGCACTTCCAGTGAGATCAAACATCTCTCTCTCTCCACGCGCTACTCACAGAGCGTCAGCGGAGCGCAACCCGTGTTCCTGGCCTGCATCACGATGGACAGAGAGTGGGAAGCAGCATTTAGAGGCCTGGCACTGCTCCATGCTTTGGTTCGTGATCAGTCAGGTGCAAGTGTCATATGCGCAGCGACCATGCGTGTTTTGTGAATAGTTTGGGAAGCACTAGACGAAAACATTCCAGCTGGCTCTGTCCCCTGCCCGCCTCTCTCCTCTGCAGAGCGCTGCAGTCGCTGGGACACAAACAGGCCCATTCATCTCCGTCTCGGCCATCCTGCTGCTGTTTCTCCCGCCTGGACTGCGCTCTCCTGGCTTCCGTCAGCTCCTGAGAGGAGCTGTCCTTAGCCATCCGCTTCTGCAGCTTCTCAAGCCGGGCACCTGGCTATCATGTGCATGGTTTTGTTTTCTCCATAGAACGCATCTACTTGCTCGTTGTTATCCTGGCTTACAGAAGCGGAAGTGGAGGCGGTGAGAGCTGGGTTAACAGGGCAGTAGGAGAGCTGTGCTTCCCTCTCTTGACGTCCGGATCTTCTCAGTTTGTTGCATTGCTACTTTTATCTTCCCTGAGGAAATTGGGGGCAATCCCTCAAAATAAGGAAAAGAAGGAAACATATTTCTTTTTAAGACTTTACTTTTATATGTATGTGTGTGAGCCTATGTGGATGTATACATGTGTGAGCCTATGTGGATGTATATGTGTCAGCCTATGTGGATGTGTGTGAGCCTATGTGGATGCATATGTGTGTGAGATGTGAGATATGTGTGTAAGCCTATGTGGATGCATGTATTATGAACCTATGTGAATGAATGTATATGTGTGAGAGATATGTGGATATATACGTGTATGAGCCTATGTGGATGTGTGTGTGTGAGCCTATGTGAATGTATACGTGTGTGAGCCTATGTGGATGTGTGTGAGCCTATGTGGGTGTATATGTATGTGAGCCTATGTGGATGTGTGTGTGTGAGCCTATGTGGATATATACATGTGTGTGAGCCTATGTGAATGTATACGTGTGTGAGCCTATGTGGATGTGTGTGAG
>JAQHUG010000028.1:8184534-8202323 GCA_028555095.1 Dicrostonyx torquatus
TCTGATGTCACCCGGTGGGCCACTGGCTGGCCTTCTTCCAAATGGCAGCCTCCAGTTATCTTAGAGACCCCCTAGGGAGGAGCTCACAAGCAGAAATTCACTATCTCAACATGTATTAAGGATGACTGTGGGAGATCCATAGCAGCTTAGAAAAAATCTGAGACAAATCCAAGCAGTTGTATTTCTGGTCACGTTTTAAACATCAAACAAATGGAGAGATGATAATATTATAGCATGATCCATAGAAAAAGTGAAAGTATGGTCCTAGGCTAATAAAGAGGGCACGATACAGGTACATACTCGTTCATGAGAGGCCCCAATTAAACATTCAATGCTCATCTCTTTTTACTGTGTGTTAAAGACTATAATACTATAATAGGTGGTTTTTTGTTTTGTTTTGTTTTTTGTTTTTTTTTTTAGCATAGTTCTGACCTCAAATGAATTGAGTATACAGAACAAAGAAAGGAATACTCACTCCAGGGTATTTCTTATATGTCACGAACATTCTATAGCCCCAGCTTTCTCTCCGTGAAGTTTTCTGAGGAGCTGTGGGGAGGCTCCGCCTCAAGGCATTAGGAGGCTGTCCCAGTCTAGACGGTGACTGAAGGGCTGGACGGAGCATCCACTCTCATGAATATTCAGTGATGGTGGTGAACCTCTGAAAACACACTTTCCTAAAGTAAGGAACTAGTCTTCCAACCCACACTTCGCCCTCTCGTCTCCTCTGTTACAGAACGCTGTGGCACATCTGTCCAGAGAACACCCCACTTCTAGGAAGTGACATCTCCTGGTTTGACATCTATGAGAGGACTCAGCACCTCAGGGAAACACAATAAGGTTATCGGGTTGCAGTTTTAGGCTTTAGCTTTTATGGGAAAATACACATGGAGAGACCGAAAATGGAAGTGCGTGGTGGTCTGACCATATACAACATCAGAACTCTGACGGGAATGTGCAGCCTGTGGAACTCAAACCTGAGTCACCTAGGACCCTCCTGGGAGGGAGGGAGGGAGGGAGGGAGGGAGGGAGGGGGTTTATTCGCCTTCGGCTGGGCTCCGTTGAGTTCCCTGGTGAAGGGCATTTGGAACTCACTCCTAAGTGACGTCCAGATTACTTAAACTCCGTTAGTTAAATGTTAGGAGTTAGCATGGAGCAAGTGAGCCTGCCTGGGTCACCCCAGTGTTCGCCCGCCCTCTTGCATCTCTAGCAAAACCCACCGGGGAGCGCAATAGGTCTGCATTAAAATGTGGGGAGCGGAAGGACATTAGGTCTTCCCCGACCCCCGACGACTGCGAGCTCCCCCGGCCTGGACCACCTTCTCAGTCTAGTTCAACAGAGGTGATCCCATCCCCCGCCGGGGGCGCGTGGCGCATGCGCAACGGCGCCTCCAACGACAAACCGAAGTGGCCTGCCGCGATTCTGCCCCGCGGGTGGTCGACCCCACATCTGCGACTTTGAGAGGGGTTTGTGGAAAGCCCTTGGGTGGCGGGATATTAGGAGGTGTGACTCTCGCCAGATTAAAATTAAGTGCCCGCTGCCGAAACCCGGGATCGAACCAGGGACCTTTAGATCTTCAGTCTAACGCTCTCCCAACTGAGCTATTTCGGCGCTGTGTCTGTTTCCTTTCGGGTATGCTATCTCTGAGTACTTCACGTCCAGTCGTCCCGCCCGCGTTTCGTCAATAATTAACCCCAGTTCCGCATTTTTTTTTTTTTTTCTTTGCTCTGTCCCAATAACGATTCTCCGGTCTCGCTTTTCCCAGCCAAGAAGAGAAGCAGGACCCTGGTCCCTCCCAGACACGAGCTCGGTGCACAGCCCGAGTACAGGGACAAGCGGGGATGCGGGTTCCCGCCGACCAGGATTGCAGGTGGGAGGGTTGCCCTGGGCAACCGCGTCCCACGTTTGCACGGAGCGGCAGTGTTTCAGATCTGCTGGCTCTCAGAGTTTGCGTGACCCGCGTCCTGCCACACCTCGGTTCCAGACTCTTGGCGTGGATTGTGCTTAGCAAACGCTCGGGCAGTTCGTGAAAGATGGATCGATGTTCCTATGCGAGTCACGCAGGCTTCTGAAGCTCCCACCACGTGCGTTCGGCAGTGCCAGGAATCTTACTGAAATTCCGTTTTTTCTCACCAATTAAATAGTACTAATCTCAAGGCAATTGACTTTCTCTGACCGCCCACTGACGAGGCCTTTGCATTTACCCGGGAGCATCGCAATCAATTTAGATTGACGGGTGGATTAAAACATGAAAGAAAAAAAAAAGAAAAGTAAGGAAGTGTTTGCAGCCTTCACTGCGTCTCCGAAGTCTGCATTCTACAAACGAGTCTCTGAGCTCCCTGACTGTAAAAACAATAAACAAAGACCAACCAAATCCAGGCCGCTAGAAAGTTCCAGAATTAAGAGGTCGGTGGATAGGGAGGGGAGAGACGGAAAAGAAGGGATCTGGAGATGAGAGCAGGCTGCTTAGAATGGAGGGGAGCGGGTAGAAAAAGACGTGTCCAGCTACCTTCCCCGTTCTCCTTAAAACTCCAGCAGAGACTCTTGGCCAGAGGCCTCTGTTGTTCCCAGTGACTCCTGTGTGCCCCGACTAAATTGTGTTGCAACTCAGTCTGTGACTTTCCACCCCTATTCTATAGTGGTCCCCAAGACTTGGGGAGATGCCGTAGTAGTTTGAATGAGAAATGTCCCCTATAGTCTAGAATATTTGAACCCTTTGTTTCCAGTTACCGTTTAGGGAGGGTTAGAAGGTGCAGCGTTTTTTGGAGGAAGGTATTGTCACTCAGGGCCCTTAGAGCTTCTCCTGTGCACTCTGGGTGGCCAGCCTCCCCGGATGTAAAGTCTCTGGGGGGGATACCTTGCTCAGCCTAGATGTAGTGGGGAGGGCCTCGGTCCTGCCTCAAAGCAATGCACTAGACTTGTTTTGACTCCCTGTGGGAAGCCTTACCCTCTCTAAGGAGTGGATGGGGGGGGGTGGGAGTAGGGGGAAGGTGGAGGGAGCAGGAGGAGGTGAGGGAGTGGGAACTGGATTTGGCATGTAAAATGAGAAAAGATAGTTTTTAAAAAGAAATAAAATTATTTATTTATTTATTTATTTATTTATTTATTTATTTATTTATTTATTTTACAAAAAGTCACATTCCGGATTCTGAATCTTGTGTCATGGACTGAGCTATGCAATCTTCCTCATATCAAGCCCTGGAAAAAGCTGTGAACCCAGGGAGCTTTTCATAGGGATGAATTGTTGCTGAGTTTGAGAGAAACACTGGTTCATTGGAAAGATGGCAGAGGCCAGAAGAGCCTTCTTAGCAAATGTGGAGGGTCACGTGACAGAGAAGTTGAGATCTGAAATAAGGATAGAAATGTGGACAGAGATCCCAGCCTGAAAAGAAACTTTTTGTAGGCTACTCTCCTGCCTTCTCAGCCCAAGGATTTTGGCTAACTTCAATCTAATTACGTATGATAACTATAAAAACTGAGAACTAGCCAGCAGATCTAAGACTTTAAAAATGTATATCTTTAAAAAATGTATATCTGCCTGATAAACTTTCAAACTGCTCTCATTAATTATCTGTTCTTAACTTTTTTTATTTTTTTAACTTTCTTTCTAGGACCCTATAGTACATACAAAACACACACACAAATGCAAATACTTTATTTTCCTCTTATTTTAGCATTTATCATAGGGAAGTTTTTTCAAAATGATGGAAGTACGTAAAAGGATATAGGAGCACTTTGAGAGGGTTCCTATTGGTCCAAACTGGGACAAAATGAGCACCACGGATGAGTAAAACTCAGAGGAGGATTAGTGGTAAGGGCAGAGTGAAAACTCCTTCGCAGGCTGAATGAACTGCGCCATGGGTTAAATGTGGTGGCCCTGGAAACTGCCGTTTTCCAAGCATCCTAGTAGATCCTGTGACTGAGTGGCTGGGGATGTCGCTCAGCTCAGCTGTTCACAGTGCTCGCCTAAGCACACAGGGAACCCTGGACTTGATCCCTAGCTTTGCGTGAAGCCATGCATGCTGGTACATGCTTGTAATCCAGGCACGCAGGAGGCAGAGGCAGGAGGACCAGAACTTCAAGATTACCCTCAGCATGGGGGACATGAGTCTCTGTTTCAGAAAAAGAAAGAAGGAAAGGATGGTGACAAGAAGGGAGACAGTCATCTGTGGATGTCAAGCCTATGTGGGCAACATTCTGTGAGCCCAGCAGTACAAAGCTTCCGACGTTCCCTCCAGAGTTTATTTAATGGCGGCAAGGGGACAAGGAAGAGCTACATACAACATGAAGAACTCCAACAATGGATTGGATTGGCCATCAGAGTTGAGATCAATGAAGAGCATTTGGTCATCGTGTGCCCCAAGACCCACACCCTTAGATAGACTCAAACCAGACATAAATATGTTGGATGAGCGACATCCAACAATTGCCAAGCAGAGGCCATTCTAGTAGATACTAGAAAAAAAAACAAAACTGAAGACCCCCCCAGCCTCCCCTCCCCCCTCCCCACAAACTGTGACCATGTGATGTAAGGACATCAAAGAAACACGGCATCCCAATGCACTTGGCATTGAGAATGAGCTCTCACACGGGCAGAAAAGGAAGTGCTTGGGACATTTGATGAAATGGGCTGTTGACTTTCTCCAGGTTGGCTGCCACAGCTAAGTGACCATGGGACCTTGTCTTTAGGAAATGCACAGGATCCTATTCAGGAGGGTTAGCTCTCAAATGGCTCAGAAAATAAACCAAAGGATAACATTAACTCATAATATTTTATATGTGAGTATACATATACATGTAGACATGAAAAGTTGAAAAACATACCAACAATTGGTGTAGCTGGGTAAATTTTATACAATTTCTTTGGCTGATCTATAATTTTCCTGAGAAGTTGTAACTCAGATTAAATTTTTCTTTTGGTTATTTTCTAGAGGGAGAAAGTTTTGGTTAAAATCGTTGATGTTAGAACTGAAAGACAACTTTGGTATATTTAACCCAATCCACACATTTTGTGTAGCCAGAGGCTGCTTATTCGTTCCCCGCCACCCAGACCCAAATAATCACACTTAAACTATATTAATTGCAACACTGCCCGGCCAATGACTCTAGTGTATCTCTAGCTCTTACATCTTAAATCAACCCATTTCTATTAATCCATGTATCGCCATGTGGTTGGGGCCTACTGGTAAGGTCCTGTCCGGCATCTGTCTCCTGTGGCGGCTACATGGCATCTCTTTGACTCTGCCTACTCTCTCCTTCTCTATCTGCTTGGAACTCACACCTTGCCCTACTCTGTGCTGCAATAGGCCCAGAGCAGCTTCTTTATTAACCAGTGGTATTCACAGCATACAGAGGGGAATCCCACATCAATTTTGTACGTCCAAAAGCTGAGGCCCAGAAGAGACACTGTACACGTGACCTGCTGAATTAACTGTATCTGTCTGCTTGGACAGCCACAACCAGACCGAGACTGTGTGGCTTACAAAAGAGAAATTAATTTTATCCCAGGTTGGGACTGGATTCCTGTTAATGAATGGCTTTCTTAGCAGGCCTTGAGAAGTTAGCTTGAGCTGGCCTTGAACTTGGAGGCAGCTCAGGCTGTCATTTCACCGCCCCCAGGCCTCAACCTCTTACGTGTTGAGGTTACACGTACCTGCCACCACATCCAGCCACTATTACTTCAACAACCCTATTTTCATATTTTCATAGGGTTGTCAAAAGAGTCTGATTTTAAAGCCAGAATTCAGGACTAGGCCACAAGCTTGCTTTTAGATATTTCCTTGTGTCTTTCTATGTATTCTGAGGTTTTCTGTGTCTCGAAAGTAACACCCTCACTTGGTGAATGCAAAATGAGTTCTCCAAAGTTCTATGTTAAAGTTGTAACTGAGGGGAGGAATGTTAGGAAGTTAATAGATTGCAAATATCATCAGCGGGCTGAATCGATCCAAAAGAAGTTAATTTATTTAAAGCCATTAAACCACGGGTCGATGAAGACCTTATTGTGTTTTGTTTTTGTTCAATTACTCACATCAATGTAAACCCTCTGGGTGTACTTGCCAGGCTGGAGACAATGACAATGAAGTAAATTATACTCAAGAACACCCTACCCTACCAAACTGCTTGTGTGTTCTGATCCAATCCTCCCCCATCCATCCCACAGGATAGAACTCCCCTTTGCAGATTTTGCAGAATGCCCTAAAGGCCAGAGAACTTGGGTTCCAGAACTCGCACGTTAAGCGCTTGGGCACGCTAAAGTTCGCCTTATCTTAACCGCTTGCCGTTTTCTTTTTGTGATGTGGGCCAGCCTTCCAACTGTTTTCCTGTTCCCATCTCCCCGTCTGACTGCCTCCATCCCCTACTATCCAGATAGGTAAGGGTAAAGCCTTATTCTTCACCCACAGACATAAGATAGAACAAACTTAACACACACATTTTCTAAATCCCTTGTTAATTTAAAAAGGGAAAGATGGGGGGCAGGAGGGGGAACCAGGCCTGGAGAGATGACTCGGTGGTTAAGAGCTTGTACTGCTCTTGCAGAGGACAGGTATTCTTTGCAGATGCTCCAGATCGCTGGGATTCCAGGCTCCATCACCAGGCTCGGATGAAAGCAGCACGCCTGGAGTGTCCCTTCTCTGCCTTCTAAGAAGGAGACTACCACGAGCCTCATTTGCAGGAAGCATCGAGAAAGACAATCGGCACTTGGACAAGAAAATGCACGGACATGATCACAAGTTGCCACACCTGCCCTTTGCTCTCTTCCACGCCAGCCATTCTGTTCACTCTCTGACCCTCTATTAAGTTAGCTTATCAGCCTCTGCCTTAGAATGATCCCCTGTGGCTGTGAGCTAAAAGAGCTGTCAGCCGTTCATCTACCACAGGCTGAATCAGAAAACACATTTTCCCTTATTGCAAGGACGATCTATGGAAGTGACCAGAAAGCAGCATTTTGCTTTGAGAATGATTGATGCTTGCTTGTTTGCCTCAAAAGGACTACGGTGTTCTTTACCTTAAGATACACTGCCCAGGGCTGCAGCCACCGGGGAAATGCAACTCCTGTATCTCTGCTCATGCAAGCAACCCAATTAAACTCAGTAGGGCTTAGTGGGACACACACACACACACACACACACACACACACACACACACACACACAGTGGGGATGAGTCACATATGTATAAGGGCTTTGGTGGGGGGAAAGGGTTTAATATGATGGAAAGGGGCCTGAGAGAGGGTAACGGAGGAATAAAAAAAGATCAAAAACTTACACATTATGCTGATTTTTATCCTTCCCCTTCCCCTTGACTCCACAGTGCCTGAGGTTCTAGGATCCAGGGGAGAACAGAGACTAGGGTGTCAGTGAAGGAGTCTGCATCTGGGGCAGCTTGCTTATTGGGATAGCAGGTTAATATATATATATTATATAATATATATATTATATAATATATATATTATTATATATATATATATAAATCTTGGAGACAAGGGAACAAGCGAGATACACCTAATTTGCATACATGGGACAGACTGAGGGCAGGCAGACTTTATCAGTTCTAATTCCAAAGAGTCCCATGCAGGGGGAAGGGCAGGGAGGGAGCGGGACACCACATCAGCAGAGGTGGCGTGTCCCCTTCTTTGATCAGCTGACAGGCAAAATAACTATGCTGGTGCCAGCTTTCTGGCGGGGAGGAAAAGACTTGCTGGGTTTTAAGATGATTTGGTCTTTTGTCCCTAGGAACTGGGTCCAGGTTTTTCAGCCCACATCTGGAATGAACTCTCTGATTTGGGGATGAATCTCGGAGAGATTTCAGGGTGCTGGCACACTGCGCTGACTTGTTTGATTCTGGAATTGTACATTTTGTTCTGTTTGTCAGTTTAACGCAAGCCAGGGTCATCCGGGATGAGGGAACCTCAGCTGAGGAGTTATCTCCATCAGACAGGCCTGTGGTCAGTCTGCTGAGCTTTCTTGATTAATGATTGATGTGGGAGGGTCCAGCCCATTATGGGCGGTGCCATTCCTGAGCAGCTTCCTGGTGTGTCTGAGAGAGCTAGCTGAGCAAGCCTTGGCCAGTGACCCCCTTAGCAGCATTCTTCCAGGGATTCCAGGGTTCCTGCCTCCAGTCCCTGCCTTGGCTACCCTCCCTAAGTTTCTTTTCGCCATGGCTTTTACCATAGCAACTGAAAGCCGACTAAGATGTGTGTATGAAATTGCCCGACTGTAAAATGATAACTATATATTGACATTGAATCCCGTTGATGTGCAATATTTAAGAAATTGGAGGGGAGCTGGAGCAAGGCCTCCCTCTCCGGTGCCAATCAGTGAGAGCCCAAAGAGCTGCATGTGTCCCAGTGGCATATATTTAGGGACAGAAGAGGGACTGGAATTTGGTCTCAGGTACCCAGTCTGAGCTGTCATGTTGCATCACACTGATTCTGCGTAAACCAGTGTGCGCTAATTTATGACCCATACCACTTGGTATGGCTTCAGAGGTTCTGCAGCTGTGGATTGAAAATATTTGTTAGGAAATCCAAAGTCGCATGTCTACTGGACATATATAGACAACTTTTGTCATTATTCCCCAAACGACAGAGAAGCTAAATTTTTCTTTCCTTTACATTACAGCAGGTATTCTGAAGCAAGCTGGAGATGCCTTAAAGTGTAGCAGCGGGTAGATAAAGTTATATGTAAACACTCTGTAACTTTGTAACACGGACTTGAGCATCTAGCTTGCTTTGATGATCTGTCTCCAGGGATACCCAGGAGCAATCATGTAACCGTTTGAGACAAATGAACTTCATAGCCTTAGTCAATGACAAATCTTGCTACCTTCACTAGATTAGAATATTTGGATCAAGCTGGGGCGGTGGTGGTGCACGCCTTTAATCCCAGCACTCGGGAGGCAGAGGCAGGCAGATCTCTGTGAGTTCGAAGCCAGCCTGGTCTACAAGAGCTAGTTCCAGGACAGGCTCCAAAGCCACAGAGAAACCCTGTCTCAAAAAGAAAAAAAAAAAAAAAAAGAAGTTATCTTTCAGTGGTAAGATGACTGTTTAAGCTTAACCTTCAATTTCTGTAACACATGCAAGTGATCTTTAAAGCAAAAACCATGAATCTATAAATCTGATTTTATCAACTTAAAAAAAAATGGCAGGGTAAGGTGTAAACATCACGCCATAGCAGACAAAGCGCTTCCCAAGCTTCTGCATGTGTTTGCAGAGGTCAGAGGACTGGCTGTCTTCCTCTGTGTCTCTATGCAGGATGGAAATGGAACATCTGAGCTGGAGCCTGGGTACCACCCGAGTGCCTAGGCACAAAGGCAGGCAGGCAGGCCAGTATCTGGGCACACACTCAGAACCCATCTTTCAGCCAGGCAGACCAATGACGGGACGGAAAGACCACCTTGCTTTAGCGAGGTAGCTGCTGCACAGGACAAGTCAAAGTAGACAGCAACTGTATTTAAACCCGGCACGGGTGACCTTCACACAAGCATAAAAGCCAGGTGGTGCTAGCGCACGCCTTTAATCCCAGCACTCAGGAGGCAGAGGCAGGCGGATCTCTGGAGTTCGAGGCCAGCCTGGTCTACAGAGCGAGTTCTAGGACAGCCAGGGCTACACAGAGAAACCCTGTCTTGGAATACAGCAACAACAAAAACCAAGCATCAAAAGCAGGGGAGGGAGGATGAGATGGCTCACTAGGTTAAGGCCCTTGCCTTCAATCTGTCCCAATTCCCAGCTGTCCTCTGACCCCCACACATGCACCATGGCATATGAGCCCTTACCAAATGAATAAGATGAATGTCATTAACCACATACGAAGGTTAATCAGTTAATCAAAGGACAGTGACTTAAACACTGTGCCCTGGTTGGCATTTACAAGTGTCCTGCCTTGGAATGACACACTCAGGTTATGGACTTGATGGGGGAGTAGGGACTGGTGCAATCACTGTGAATAACCAAGAGGACTTGCTTTGAGTTTTGCCTAGCCTTTGTCACTGGTGACCCCAGTATGGGCACCCTGGGTATCTGCATGTAACAGGCGTAAATTAGACCCTGGGACCCACAACACAGATCCTCGCGACCCGTGTAGTTAACCTACCGGTGCAGAGCCAGTCTCCAGACATCAGCCACAAAGGCTGAGCCCCCAACATGGCACTATTCATGGATGCTGGGAGCTGTGAACCCCCAGATCCTGAGTTTCTTGTAAACAATGTGTTATGCTTACAGCTGCTCTGAGCACGAGATCCTCAGGAGTTCCTGATGGCAGGGGAGTGGCTACCAGTAAAGAATCCCTATATAAGCTTCCCTTGCACACAATAAAGGGGGGCATTCCTGTTTCAAGGGTGACCCGTGTCTCCGTCTGTGTGTCTCCAGGCCCTTGCCCGGCTTGCAGATGGTCCTGTGGTGAAGGCGTCCCAATACAGGAGTAGTGCCACACTGTCACATAGTACAGGCGGGCACAAGCAGACCTGCTGCTTGGTGCCAAGCTGGCCTGAGGATACGGTGGATGCTCTGACTACAAGGCTGCCTTCCTGTACTGGGCCTTAGCTGGCACCACCGTCTGTCCGCCACTACGTCCCTCATCTGCACTGAACTGCTCCCTCAGGACCCAAGCTCCTCTTTCTCCGTGGTAGGGAAGGGCATGCACAGGTAGCTCTTGGCACAGGGGAGGGCACCTCCAACATGTATTAATACTCTAATTGCATGATTATGTAAAAAATTACAACAAAATAAAAACATACAAAGAAAGCCACAATCTGCATTTAATATATTAAAATATATTGATACTTTTATAAATAAAACCACTGTAAACAGTAGATTCATGATAAACTTTCTGATACAGGTCATCAAAAATCAACAACTGATTTAAAAAAGGTAAGAAATCTATAGCTTACCTTTAAAAATCATCTAACCGAATTTTACAAAATTATCAAAAGTTAAAAAGTGCTCAGTCTGCTTCATTTTTGTTCCATTCACACCGTCAGACCTGAAAACCCGAGACCCTCAGGTGCTGGCGAAGGAAGCGGGGAGCTGTGCCCCCACCTGCCTGCTCTCAGGACCAGGGGCCTCGACCTGCCCAAGTCCACCGTGTCTGCTGCCAATGACCTCTCCACACGGAACCTGGACCAGTACTGGACTTCTGAGAACTCTGCACCGAGTCCCATCCTGGGAGAGAGAGCTGGCACGTCATTAGGCGTGTGACTTCATGTCACTGGGTGAGGTAGGAAATGTCCTTTTCTCCGAGCGGCAGTTCCATAAATGGCGGCTGAACCGGAAAGGGCTCCAAGGCCTTTTCTGCGTCCTTCCAGTTGTGGAAATTCTCCCGGTACCACTCAACTGGCGGGAAAATCACGACAAGGAAAAGTCAACAATATGCACCAGGAGTGTTTCCCGAGTCCCTGCTGTGTCAGCAGAGCCTCTCCTTCCAGCTGGCCAGCGGGACTCAGTAAGCAGCTAAGGCAGTTCCTGCAGCACCAACTGTGCAGGGTGCTGGCGACACCTGGCCTTCAGCAATCTCAGGTGCGCACAGTCGCTACGCTACAGGAAAATGAACACAGAGATACAGGATCAGGGAAAATGGGACGATGAGTCTCTCTATGAACAGGGAAAGTCGGATTACGGGGTGCACTATTATTAGAGAGGTAGGTTTACGGGGTGCACTATTAGGGAGGTCGGTTTACGGGGTGCACTATTAGGGAGGTCGGTTTACGGGGTGCACTATTAGGGAGGCCGGTTTACGGGGTGCACTATTAGGGAGGCCGGTTTACGGGGTGCACTACTCTCTCAAGGCTTTGCATTAAGAAGCCTAAGTCTAGTTTAAAAAATGGAAGCTATCTTTGTTTTGGGTTTTTAATATTTGAACCAAGTATTTGCATTTTACATTTTCAATCAAGACCTCTTTTTGCACATCTGAGTATATCCTCTCCTACGAATACACTTCTAGATAGTTTCTGATGCCCTGTTCGTTCTGACTTTAGAGACAGGGTTTCACCATGTAGCGCTGGTCTGAAACTTGTTATGTAAACCAGGCTGGCTTCAAACTAAGAGATCCTCCTGCCTCCACCTCTTGAATGTTAAGATTAAAGGCATGTGACTTACACACACACACACACACACACACACACACACACACACACACACTCTGTGTCTGATTTTACTAGGTTTTTCTGTACATATGAATTTACAGAAAATTTCTTCCAAGACCCCACTGATCTCCACAGGGACCAGTATTCTGCAGGCCGTAAGAGAGGAAAGCTGCACTAGCGGGCCTGCGTGAGGACAGAACACAGAGGAAGTGAGAACCGAGCACCCAGAGGATTCAGGAGAGCAATGAGCAGCCAAGTCCGTCATGAAACGGACGGAAGAGCTGGGGTGCAGTCGGTTCCTCGCCGAGCCCTGCGACCCCCCAGTGTTCTGAAATAACAGCCTTTCCTTCCGCTGGTCCGCACTGCCGCCCAAATGGCCAGCCGATTACGCACCTGTTTTCTTTATTCCTTCTTCCCAGGGCACTTTGGGCTTCCATCCTAAGCTGTGGATTTTTTCAGACTTCATTGGATATCTCATGTCATTGTGCGGTCTTGGAAAGCAAAGACTTAAGATGACATTGTGAACACACATTTGCACGTCTAAGACACAGAATGCACACCCACATATCCTTATTGTGAACACACATTTGCACATCTGACTAAGACACAGAATGCACACCCACACATCTTTATTATAATTCACATTAGAACAAAATCACGCCAGGAACATGTTTATTATGGGAAAATTTCATAAAATATACAAAACCCACAATTACCAATGCCTCCCATTCTCTATAGCCTATCCTTTCGATAACTTTTTTATGTATATTATATATTAAAAATATTTAAATTTTTTGACTGTGAAAGAGCTAAGTAACCAACATATATACTTTTTTTTCCCTAAACTTTCCACTTCCTCCCCTTCAATAACTTTTTTTATTTCTGCCACAACTTTAGGTACAAATGAAGTACCTGACATAAAGAAGAAAATTTACAAATGTTTGATAAATGAATAACTGATCATCAGCTCATACAGGTCCAGGTGAGGGCTCCTGAGTGCCAACCCTGGGAGAAGATGCATTGTCTACATTATAACTAACACTTTGTAAGAAGATACTGTCCCACCTCACAATGAGAAAACCATCCTGGGAAAGAGCCTGCGGCTGACGACAGCGCTATCCTTTCTCTTTCTAACACTTACAACCAGGAAGAAGAGTTTGTCAGAAAATCCACAAGTTGAACTGGCTTGGCCCATAGCATGGGAGGAGGGGCAGAGTCAGAGAAAAGCCATGGAGCCGCTGGAGACAGAAGCTGGAAACTTTACCCAGTAAGCCACAGCCACGTGGCAATATACAGATTACCAGACATGGGTAAAATTAATAAAAGAGCTAGCCAATAAGAAGCTAGAACTAATGGGCCAAGCAGTGATTTAATTAATATTTTCTGTGTGGTTATTTCGGGTTTAAGCTAGCCAGGCGGCCGGGAACCAACAAGCGGCCTCCTCCAACACGGAACTACTTTCCCGTGAGCTCACACAGCTTGTAGTGTTCCCAGCACCTGAAGCGTCCTGTCTCTCCAGATGTCCCGACTTGTCACTCACCTGTCATGAACGTAGTCCACCCAGCTTTCTGTTTCCGACTCTGAACTGGTCTCTTTGATCTGTCACAATAGAGCAAGCTCCTGAGCCACGTTACAGAACCACAGGAAAGGCCCTCAAGCCCGCCGTGAAGCAGGCAGAGGATGGACACTAGCATTCTGTCCCCGAAGAGACGCGGCACACTAACTGGGAATTTATCTTGTCAGCTCTTCACTTTTAAGTTGAGGAAACGGCAAACTATGACTGGGCAGCAGTCTGCGTGAGAAACTTTCCCTGTTGGCTCGTGTATTTCAATCCCTGCTCCCACTGGTGGCACTGCTTGGGGACGCTACAGAAGCTTCAGGAGTGGAGTCTTCACTGTGTGTCACTGGGGGTGGATGCTGAGGTTTTACAACTCACCACACCTGCTCGTGTGTGGAGGGATGGGAAGGATCTAACCAGCTCCTGCTCTTGCCTCCAGGCCCTGTCTCTTGCCCCCACCAGCACCATTAGGGACACAAGCCCTCTAGAATGCTAAGCCGGAATTAACTCTTTTCCTTAACCTGCTTGTGGTCATGGTGTCTCATCGCAGCAGCGGGAAAGTAGCCTAAGCTTCATTGCCGTCATTAGTCTGGGGACAACTTCACAACCCCCCTAGAGAGGATGCACACATACATACCAGCTGTACTAGCTCTTTCGCGAGCTGGACAACGGACATCTCAAAGTTGGTCCCGATGTTGTAAATCTCCCCGGGCTCTCCCTTCCTGAGCACAGTGAGGAAGGCCTCCACAACGTCTGCAGCGTACAGGAAGTGTCTCCTCTGCAGCCCCGACCCGTGGATGCAGCTAATGGACCGAGTGCAGCAGAATTACACAGTGCAGAGGAAGCTCCCACACCAGGCGTAAGCAGGAACAGTGCGACTCCTGAAAGCCCATTTCCAGAGGCCCCAGAGGACTGAAAACATTAGTTCCCTTGAATTTTCTTCCTCATGCCATTAAAAACTTCTTGAGGATTCTTAATTCAAAAACTGGAAAATATGGCTCCTTAAGAAACATTTGTTAATTTTAGACCATAAATTCATTTTGAAGAAACCCCATGTTGAGTAGGATTATACAAGACTGTAACTCTGGTCGCTTGGGAAACTGAGGCTAGAGGATTCCAAGTTCAAGGCCAGCCTGAGCAGTTTCAAAAAGTTAAAAAAAAAATCAACAATACCGAAATCACAGGGCTGGGGAGGAACTGGGGCTGCAGCCTGCCCTCAGAGTGTGTGCTCCTTGCCTGGAACGGGCGGGCAAGGCCTACTTCCAGCCCCAGAACCGAAAAATAATGGAAAAAGGAAAAGCAAGATCTCCATTTCTACATTAGATTAACCATTTGAAAACATAAAATTATATATAGATGTCAAAATTTTATTTTGCAACTCTAAATTCCATGGCAGATAATTTCAGAATTTACCTTAGTAAATTATGGAGATGCAGTTTCCTTATTAAAAAACTATCACATTAAATAGAGAAAGCGTTTCATAGCTGGCAGAATATTCCAGTCCATGGCCTTCGTAAGATTGTATGGCTTTCAGAGATTGCTACCGAATACTACCAGCAGGGCAGAGAGCACACAAATGCAAAAGTGAAAAGCAACGTACCATTTCCTGTCGTGTTGCAGCAAAGATATAAATTTTGGAATAACCTAGAAGAATATTTAAATGCCATCTCAGACTTTGAAAATGACATAATATGAATTTAAACTGATATATTAAAAATTATTAGTAAGATACATGTGGGTAGATGAATACATTCTAATTCTTTTAACCTAAATTCATGACATTTGGCAAAAAAAGAGAACTCTAAGGTAGTTTGTGATTTCCTAAGAACCTGAGGATGAAAACACAGGAATAGTGGGAATTCAGAGGAGGCCGCCATGGGCAGTTTGCAGGCAGCACAGGCGGCTCCTTGGAGAGTTCTCACATGAAGGCCGATGTCACTGACCGCTCACTGCTCACACATCCAAGCTTCCTCCACCTTTGCCTAATTTCCTTCAGCTGTCGTGCACCCTGACACAGCTGCAGCCCGGTCGGGCAGTGCTGGGACTGCTGCAGCCCGGTCGGGCAGTGCTGGGACTGCTGCAGCCCGGTCGGGCAGTGCTGGGACTGCTGCATGGTGCTGTACAGTGCTGCAGAACTCTATTTCCTTTACATCCCCCATCTGAAGACAATGGTTCCAGGCCCACAGGCGTGCCAGCTGCAATGTGTCAGGTTGATACTTAGAGTGAAATCTGAACCCTGAGTCTCATGAGCTCTCACGCGACATCCACGGAGCACGTCATTAGGCACAATTACAACATGAATTACTTCAGACAAATAACTGCTGGAGATTGTTTTCAGTACTGCTGCTGTCACCAAGGGCCACTAAGGACATGGAGATAAAGCTCACCTTCTCTGGATACTGATGTGGTCCATAGACGTTACTGCTTCTGGTGATGACAACTGGAAACTAGAGTGAACAACCGGCAACAACCAGGGTCAGCACTCAGCGAAGAGCCTGTCATCCTGACATTCATTAGGCTAACACAGGAGGAATCCTAGTTCAAGACCAGGCTGAGCTATGTAGTGAGCCCCTGGGAGTTCTGTTTTTTCTTTTAAAGTCAGGCCTTGTGATGCATGCTTTAATACTAGAAGTCAGGAGGCAGAGGCAGGTGGATCTCTTTGAGTTTGAGACCAGCAAGGTCTACATGGTAAGTTCCAGGCCACATAGTAAAATCATATTTTAAAAAAAGACAGGAGAGTGTAGAGGTCAGACAAAAGCAGAGGAGCAGTAGGAAGAACAGGCTCCTTCTCTGGTGGAGACAATGGGAAGAGGGATGTGGAGGAGGCACAGAGGCAGGCTAAACACTGACCATGTCCCCCATGGTCACTGCCAAGACGATTTGCAGCAGTCTCCATTTAATTCCATGGTAAGATGCTAGACTCTCCTCACTGAATCAACCCATATAAGTAAAAAGGACCACCACAAAAAGCAAGAGAACACCAAGGAATTTCTTGGCTTGCCTTTCTGACTTGGCCCCTAATAACCAGTAACGGCCAGTGGGAAGCCAAATAGATGGCACTGGAGCTGACAATATTTGCTCTGACTGAACTCCCAGAAGGACACTGTCAGAGCCACCAGGTCTACCACACGCAGAACCAAGACTGATGATCACACAGAGACAAGCAACTGCTGGAAAAGGACTCTGTTACCCTCCACCTTGTGGGACTTCCTGGAGCATCTCACTAGACCTGCGAGGTCTACTACAGAAGCAGGATTGAATGTTTTGGGTGAGCGCTTTCATGAGGAACTGAGCCTCTGAGAGGCAGAGCCTTTGTTGTAAGAGTTCAATACTTACTAGCCCTTACTACCTAAGTTTGAAGCTAGGTCTTCCATGCCAACGCTGACTTAGAAGAGCTTCGGAACCCAGGCCTGGTGAGACGTAAGTATTTCTTTCCTCTCAAGCCTGACGAATCCACATGGGAGGGAACAAAGTGCTTCCCTCCGGCCGCACACACATATCACAGAAAGAACACACAAACACACACTCACTCACACGTACAATAAACAAACACTACAAACAGTTCCAGAAGTCAGCTTTTACCTTGTATCGCTCCCAGTAGGACTGCACAAAGCACTCAGCCGCGGCTTTAGATGAAGCGTAAGGGTTTGTAGGCTGTTTGGGCGATGACTCATCAAACTCCTAGTTTTAAAAGGATACATTCGAATTACACACACTCTCTAAGTAGGACACCTATTACAAGACCCAAGTGTGTGGCTTACAGTCTGTGTTGCAGTCTGTGTTGAAGCCAGAGGACCTGGGTTCAATCACAGCACACACTGTGAGTGACAGACACACACAACAAAGCACAATTGAAAACCAGTCATACTACTAGTTTGAAACATCAATCACTACAGCTAAGAAACCATTTTTTGTTCTGGTGGTATACATCTGTAATCCCAGAACTTGGGAGGTGGAGGAATGAAATCAGGAATTGAAACCTTGAATCAAAAAAAGACAAACCAACACAGGAACCTCTTGAATTCTAATCTGCGGAGAGCAAGTGCAGAGGTTCTTAAAGATTAGTGTTGGGGAGAAGAAATAGAAAATGAAGCTATTGAACTGGTTGGAGGCCATATTAAATCAAACCTATATTCTCAACCATTTCACAGTATTTT
>JAQHUG010000028.1:8214081-8224825 GCA_028555095.1 Dicrostonyx torquatus
CCGGCCAACACAGATAAGAACAATGGGTTAATATAAGTTACAAGAGCTAGTAAGACGATTGAGTTAATGGGCCAATCAATTTATAACCTAATGTAGACTCTCTGTGTGAATTTCTTTGGGGCTTACCGGCTGCGGGGTACTGGGCGGGACAGAAACCCCAACAAGCCAGCCCTCATGTTACAGTTTTCTATACAGGAGGTCGAATCTTGGTCCATGAAGCTCACTCTTTATAAGCTTACCTTGTCTAGATTTATGATGAGATAGTTGGGATAATCTTCTACCAAGGAGACGATCACGTGGGACGCGCTACAGGGACAAAAGGACTCTGTGAGTGACAAACACTAACCTTCCTGGGATTCCTCAAGTTTCCTAAGCTGTGGAGCAGCACGAAAATACCAAGAGATGACATCACACTTATACTTGGGGTTCTTGGGTGTAACGGCAAGCTCTGACTATCTGTGAAGACGATGTTGATACTTGGCGGCCTTGTCCCTCGCTTTCTAGGACATTCCTGTGGACCAGTCCTTCCAGGCGAGTACCAGCACTTTCCCACATCCACACTCCTGATCATTAAGTGAACCGTGGCTTCCTGGTACCCTCAGCAAGGGGACTGTCGAATTTGAAAGGGCCACGGCTTGTCAGTGCAGTCAACAGGAATCTCTGTATCTTCACGCAGGAGACACTGTGTTCCAGTGGGTGGAAGAGGTTTCTGTTTATTACCCATCTACTCAACTGCCACCGAAGACCCTCACAGCATGGACCGGACATTTCTGCAGGCACTTCATGAACACCAGCCTGCTCTCACAGAATTTTTATAGTCTAGAATGGGGACAAGGCCATAAACAAGTGAACACAAATAACGAAATTTCAGGCCGTGCTAAGTGGCTCAGTTACCTAGGGTGGTCCTGTAAGGGCTCCCAAGTTGATATGTGGGTAAATTAACACCTGAACCGAATAGTGCAAACAGCTTAAGCAAAAAAAGACGTGTACATGTCTCAGGCAGGAAGGGGCACTAGCCTACTGTGCTCCAAGAACCCTGAGAGGCTTGTGGCAAACACAGAAAATCAAGAGATTCGGTTGGCAAGCAAGGCTTGAGCACTTGAGTCTTCTAGAACTGATGGAGATTTTGGACTTTATCACAAGCCGCGCAGAAACCACAAGTATAAAACTGTATCAGGCAGCAGCATCTCACCGCCTTAAAAGCAACGACTTCTGGATGAGGAGCACGCTTGTTAAGGCGTCTAAAAGAAACGCAGGGGGGTCAACCAGGGGAGGTCCAGTAGCTGTGTTCGAAGGGAAAGACCGCAGGATCAGGCCTAACGTAGTGAGAAGTCAAGTTATGGACAACCTCTGGCACCAAGAAAACGGGCGCGCTCACGGGATGTGGGTATGAGCGAGCCTCGCACAAGCTGCTTGGAGGATTTGCAAACGTGTTCCTAAAGAAAAAAGTCACCGAGTCCCATCACGATCGCCGTACGGGGTCGGGGCTGCTGGGAGGCTTGGCAGAAATGCAAAGAGCTCAACGCGTGCACCTCAAAAAGTGGCAGTGGCAACGCCTCGGGCAGGTAGGAGGAGGCACAGCACCCCCGACACCCTCTTTTTACGAAAAGCAGTCGCAGTTTCAAAGCAACCTCGTTCTCGAAGGCCCCAAAGTGAGGGAAACTGGGGGGACGGTCCCGACCGCGCATGAGGAGCCTCCCCGCCTCGGATCCTCCAAGCCCTGGACCCCTGTTTGTGGGGAAAAACTGAGCAGCCAGCACCGTTACCTACATGAAACCAGCGCCGCCGGTCACCAGGACCCGCTTCTCGTAGCTGCCGGGAGGACCAGACGGCTCCTCCCGGCCGGAAGCCGACATCTTTCCGCCCAGCAGCGCCAGCGCCGTAAAGCGCGGAACCCGGAGACCCGAGGGAAGCACCGTCCGCCACGACGTTTTTGCGACACGGCCCCGCCCCCGCCCGACACGTCAAAGGGAAATCCTCAGCCGCTTCCGGGTTCTCCCAGGCCGCTGCCCGAGGGGCGGGGCCGGCAGCGACTGCGCAGGCGCAGACTCTCTGCCTTGGCTAACCTGGGGAGCTAGGGTCCCGAAAGTGTTCTAGGCCTCTGTAACCGGCGTGGGTTACTTCTGTAGATACTTAGACGGTCGGAGTTAAGGATGCGTGACTTCATTCTTCAGCTGTGTCCGTAGACGAACCCCCAGCTGAGCAGCGACCCCTCGGGAATGGGCGCAGTCTGGACATGGGAAGTTGCACTGCAAAATTACGTTTTACTGTTGTTAATATGATCACACACACACTGGGAAGGCTACTCGAAATCACGATGCAGATGTTTCGCAGATACCCCTATTAGAGCTTACTCTCCTCTCTCGCTTGCTGACTCTGCCCCATCCTGGCGAGCCTTGCTCTTGTAGACCAGGCTGGTCTCGAACTCACAAAGATCCGCCTGCCTCTCCTGGGATTAAAGGCGTGCGCCACCACCGCCCGGCTAATTTTAGCATTCTTTCTTAGCGTTCATCAACATACAGACCCGTGATGTAACTGTTCACTGTCTCTGCTCCATGGAGGAAAGGTTTTTCACTTCTCTGGGACCAGATCTATCAGAACAAACATTCCTCAACAAGAAGGTTCATGATAGAATTGCTCATTGCCCCTGGTATATTAGAACTGTTGTGCTGTAGTCCGCTTGCTCTTCATGAGTCCCGAGGCTCTCCCAATTGGGAATGGCTGGCAGCCGTATTTTTTCCAATGAACGGAGGCATCAAAAGTCTGTCTTCGGTGTAAGAACAGTATTACTGATCAAGAATGAAAACGCGAGATGAAAGGAAAATTCCGACAGTGGTCAAAGTCGGCGTTCCTTCGGGAACAACCCCACCCCTGTTCTTGGCATATCTCTAATACCATTAAAACTTTAGACAAGCTAATTTACTAGGGTTTCTCTTTAGCAACCAATGGAAAACAAAGCAACATTCTGGAAGGTTCAAAGAGCACCACCATGCAATGTAGGCAGCCAGTATGTACAGAAAAGGGTGGGGATTGTGGTTCAGGAGCTAAGAACAAACACTGATCTTCCACAGCACCAACATGATGGCTAACGACCATTCGTAACTCCAGCTCCAGGGTATTGGAAGCCCTGTTCTGGCTTTCTCGGGCACTGTACCCTTATGATACATAAACACCGTGCAAGCAAAATTCCCATACACAAGAAAAGAAATCTGTCTCTTTTTAAAAAAGTAATATTTAGGAAAGACTTAACAGGGTATAGATCTAATTGCACCTTCTCAAAGGGAAACCTGATACAGTTCATCTTCGATAAACAGGCATAACTGATCAGTTGGGAGCCTGTTGACTAGCTGAAGTTACTAAGCTAAGCTGCAGTTCCTTGGCAGGAATTCAAAATACTGGGGGCCAGTCCTTTTTTGTTTGTTTGTTTGGTTTGGTTTTTTTTCGAGACAGGGTTTCTCTGTGGCTTTGGAGCCTGTCCTGGAACTAGCTCTTGTAGACCAGGCTGGTCTCGAACTCACAGAGATCCACCTGCCTCTGCCTCCCGAGTGCTGGGATTAAAGGCGTGCGCCACCACCGCCCGGCTTCTGGGGGCCAGTCTTTAGGCAAACTTAGTTTAATAGCACATGTATTTGTAGAGGCTTATCTGAAAAGATCCACCTGAAAATATTAACAAAGGCTACCTTTCGGAGTTGGGTATTGGCAAGGAAATTATGAAGTCAGAACTTAAAATGTTACTCTATACCCTTGACTATGAATGCTTTTCTAAGGTGCATGAAAATTACTCATTTAAAAAGAACTAGGATAATTTTTAAAAGTCTCCAAATATTAATACCCTTATTCTCCTGGGAAGCCAGGAGTGCTGGAAATGCTGATAAGGGAGTTATTTAAGTGGAGGGGTATGTTGTGAGCATGCTATAAAAATATCTTGCTGAATGAAAATAATTTGCACACACTTATTCGTGAAATAATTTTTGGTTCCTACTTTCACTTTCATTAAGATGCTCACCGACCTTCGGCAACTTTACAATAGAGTGAGAAATTCAGAAGAACCAGAAGTCATTTACAGTACTGTGTAGTATGTGACCTGACAGGGGAGTGAGGTGTTCTTTCTTTGCGGGTTGGCAGGCAGGGAGCGTGGAGACAGGGTTTCTCTGTAGCTTTGGAGCCTGTCCTGGAACTAGCTCTTGTAGACTAGGCTGGCCTCACATAGATCCATCTGCCTCCCAAGTGCTGGGATTGAGGGCGTGCGCCACCACTGGCCTGGCTCGGAGTGAGGTATTCTGTTTCCAAGAAACCCAACCCAGACTGAGGACCTCAGAAAGGCTTCTTCAGGTATGTTGGGGAAAAAGAAAGCGAAGCTAAGGAGAAGCGGTCAACTAAGAAGTAACTGTCAAAGGAATTTGTAATCTCATCAACACAGAGGCTTCGAGTGTTTACGGAACTGATAGTGGTAGGGATGGGCATTAACTGAGAGATGGACATTTGAAGTATTTGAACCCATATTCTAAAGAGCGAGGGTTGTGTACTAAAAGCAATGAATACCCTTTGAAAGTGATGCTGCTGGAAAGGGTGGTTCTGTTTTGTTTGCTTTTAGCAACTTTTATAACTTTTAACTGTAGCTAAGAATTAACACGGGAAGGAGGTCAGTTGCCACAAGCCAATTAACTGGATAGTATAGTGGCTGCGGCTTCATGCCATCCCCAGAAGAGAGGCAGGTGAGTATTTGATTAGACGTGTAATTCTCAACTGACCGGCCTGGTGGGAGATGATATAATTCAATCAGGATGGAACCCAGAATTCATGGAAGGAAAAATCGGCTTGGTTTTCAGTTTGGACCCGTGAAGTGCGCTTGCAGCTTTAAAGTAGGCATAGGCGCGAGAGAGGAAAAGCAAAAGAACATTTTCTAACTTCGAGCGAGTTTTCCCAGCAGCAACAGTGCGTTCTTTCCTGGAAAGCCTCAGACGTCGATGACAGGAGTTCGAGTGCACAGTGGCCTGGCGTTCAAGGGCTGCTAGGGTGCACATTTGCAGTGTCCCCCAAACAGCATCCCCAGAGGGCTCCGTTTAAAACAGGCGCGAACTAGCGGCGTGGCCGGGGAGCGCCGGGACCCGCCGACCAGCACGTCCCGCCTACCGCGGCCGACGATTGGCTACTGTCTCCGGCTCGTGGTGGCGATACCGCGCCTCATTGGCTATCACTCTCAGACTCCCGCCCCCTTCGGCCCCGCCCCGCTCTCCGCCGCCGACGTGGGTTGCAGGCCCCAGGCGGTTGCCAGGCGCGCGAGCGAGCGGGCTGCGGGCATGGGCGGCCTGCGGCTGCTGGCGCTAGCCCTGACGTGCAGCTGCTGGTGGCCGCAGGGCGGCCAGGCCAAGACCCTGCGGGGCAGCTTCAGCAGCGCCGCGGCCCGGGACGCCCAGGGCCAGAGCATCGGCCACTTCGAGTTCCACGGTAGGTCCGGGGCGGGCCGTGGGATGGAGGCGCGCGGCCTCCCGCAGGCCCGGGGTCGGTAGGCGGCGGCCGCGGCGCCTCCCTCCCGCCACGTCGTCCCGGCCTCCCCTGGATCGCCGCGGCCGGCCGCCTTCACCAGGCCGCAGCCCAATGCACCTGAGAGCGGTTTCCATTTCCCCGGTGCAAACGGGACCGTCGTGATGCATCTTCCAGGAGCTGCACTTGGCCTCATTGTGTTCATTTGGGTCCCGTGGGGGCGAGTGACTGTCAGCCCAGGACCCGAGCTTTCCTGTTGTTTGTTTCACCGGTTACAGGAAACGTACTTGAAGCGGATTTGGGAGCTGTCATTGGCTCCACTGTTTGGTTGCCGCGCCACCGTGCAATAGCTTTACCATGTGCCTAGAGTTCAATTGGTGGAAATGCGTTTAAGTGTCAAGAAAGTTTCGTGATTGATACGCTCTGGCCTGTCTGAAAGGGCTGCGTTTTATTCTTACTTCCTGATAATTCCCCCAGGAAACGCAAAAACGCTTTCATTTGATGAATTTGCGATTCGTCCTATTAGTTTTGCCGCAATTTGTTTGCTCTCTTAGTTTTAGTGCCTTCTTGGTACTTTGAATTTGACACTACCGCATTCGAAGTGAGTAATTTCCTTAATGAAGCCCAGCGCTTTGCCTTATTTGACCGAGTTGCAGCTGTGGCTATCAGTGTACCTGCTTAGGGAGTCCTAGAAGAAGATAATGGCATAGAAGGGAGAAGCTACGTTGGTACGTTGGTGTGGGAAGGAATGTCAAGTCCTGGGAAATTTGCAGAATTAATGCTGTAAAAGGATGCTTTAAAAACATAAAAATTGAAGGTTTTATAATATCTGATTTGAAAAAAAATGCCAATTTTCCAAAATCTGATTTTCCTTCCTGGATGAAGGAAGAAGAGACCCCCCCCCAATAAACAATTTCATTGTGTTTCTGTCATAGTCTCCGCCCCTTACCTCCAGGCAGTCCTTTGAGAATTGACAGTGCTGGTAACCAGGGGCCTGTGGATGCTCACGCCCCACAGAGATACCCATAACCCTGATCTTCATTACCTTGTGAACACGGAGGGGAAAGGTGAAGTCAGTCTAGGTTATCCAACACCCCGGGTGTCACTCGGGAAGGGTTCCCAGGATAGTGTTACATGCTGCTGCAGGGATCTCCTGGCAGATGGGGAAGGGATAACCTGTGCACAGTTGGTCTCTCTCACATATTCTGCGCACATAATTCTCTTGTGCATAGTTCTTGCCAAGTGTTGGTCGGTTGCAGTTTAATTCAGGAAGCTGTGCTGAGGCAGGACTACTTAGCTTATGCTGAGACGGAGCTGTGGCTTATGCTGAGACAGAACTACTGCCATTAAAGTGCTAGTGGAGCTCTTGAGTCACTTGGTAAAGCTTGATGCAGTGAACTCACGTAAGAGGCTTATTCTTCACGTACACATTTTAACATATCGAAAATATTTATTAATCAATAATTCAGTGACCAAAGAACTTAATAGAAAACTGTACAATGTTGAGACGTGGACAGCCTCACCTCTCTTTCCCAACATCTCGTCCCCCTACAGGCAACTACTTTTCGATATTTATACACCAAATTTATAATTATTATTTTCACTTCTGTGTGTGTTCCTGCATGGGTTTATACATGTTGCTCTCAAGCTGGGACCCCTGGAGGCGAGAGGGAATGAGAGTCTCCATAATTGGAATTTCAGATGGTGTGAGCTTCCATATGGGTGCTGGGAGCCAAACTGTGTCCTCTGCAGGAGCAGCAAATGCCCCTAACCACTGAGCCATCTCAGCCCCTGAATGGGGTCTTAATTAGGTCACTGTGCTGCCAGGCTCACTTTCTATTATTCTTCCAGTATGCTGTTCTAAAAATCCTTTTGTGAAAGTCATAAGTATAAAAATGTGTTTGGATGTAAAATAGGTACCCCAAACACATGTATTTAAACTTACTACCTGTATTTTATTTTCACATTCAAATGTAATTAGGGGCTGGGTATGGTGACACCCACCTTTAATCCCAGCACCCTCGAGGCACAGGCAATCAGATGTCTGTGAGTTTGAGGCCAGCCTGGTCCACAAAGTGAGTTCCAGGACAGCTAGGTGAGAGAGTGTGTGTGTGTGTGTGTGTGTGTGTGTGTGTGTATACGTATATATTTCTGTTTATTCAGTGAAACATGACCACTCACCACTACAGAGATACAGATACATTCCACCTTGGGTAAACTCTTACACCTGAATGAGATGTTCATTATGTTGTGATTAATTTGCATAAATGAGATTTAAGAGCATAAAATTCCCATATTGGTACGTGGAGGCGTGGACTTGTCCTGCTGCTTTAGTTCTTTTTTTTTTAAAAAAAAAGAAAACAAACTATCTTTTTCCATTATATATACCAATCCAAGTTCCCACTCCCTCCCCTCCTCCCATTCCCTCCACATACCCTCCCATGCCACCCTATCCATTCCTCAGAAAAGGTAAGGAACATTGCTTTGGGGAAGGTCCAAGGCCCTCCCTATATAGGCTGAGCACGGTATACATCCAAAGAAATGTTCTCAAAAAGCCAGTACATGCAGTAAGGATAAATCAGTGGCCCCTCAGTCTGCCCTAGCCATACAACTGTCACCCACATTCAGAGGTACTAGTTTGTTTGTCCTATGCTTGTTCCTTCCCTGTCCAGCTGGAGTTGGTGAGCTCCCATTAGCTCAGGTAGACTGCTTCAGTGGGTGAACCCGTCATCTTTGCTCCTATTCTCACTCCTCCCACTCTTCAACTGGACTTTGGGAACTCAGTCCAGTGCTCCACTGTGGGTCTGTCTCTGTTCCCATCTGTTGCTGGATGAAGGTTCTGTGGTGACATTTAAGATAATCATCAGTCTGACTATAGGGGAAGACACCTTCTCTATTGCTTAGGGTCCTAGCTGGGGTCATCCTTGTGGATTCCTGGGAATTTCTCTAGAGCCAGGTTTCTGCTAACCCTGTAATGCCTCCCTCAATCAAGATATCTCTTTCCCTGCTCTCATCTCTGTCCTTCCTCCATTTCTACTATCCTCCATTTCTACTCCATTCCCTCAAGTTCTCCTCACCCCTCCCCTTCTCCCCTCCTCTTCCCCTTCCACCTTCCCTTCTACCCCCTTCCCCCATGCTCCCAATTTTGTCAGGCGATCTTGTCTGTTTCCAATTTCCAGATGGATCTATATATGTTTTTCTTTGGGTTAACCTATTACTTAGCTTCTATAAGATCATGAGTTATAGGCTCAATATCCATTGTTTATAACTAGTATCTACTTATAAATGAGTACATACCATATTCATCTTTTTGGGTCTGGGTTACCTCACTCAGGATAGTGTTTTCTATTTCCATCCATTTGCACGCAGAATTCAAGATGTCATTGTTTTTTACCACTGAGTAGTACTCTAATGTGTAAATGTACCACATTTTCTTGATCCATTCTTTGGTTGAGGGGCATCGAGGTTGTTTCCAGGTTCTGGCTATTACAAATAATGCTGCTATGAACATAGCTGAACAAATGTCTTTGTAGAATGCTTAGGCATCAAAGAATCAATGAAGCAAAGAGTTGGTTCTTAGAGAAAATGAACAAGGTAGACAAATCCTTATCCAAGCTAATCAAAAGGCAGAGAGAGAGCATCCAAATTAACAAAATCAGAAATGAAAAGGGGGACATAACAACAGACACTGAGGAAATTCAGAGAATCATTAGGTTATACTACAAAAACCTGTACTCTACAAAACTGCAAAACATAAAAGAAATGGACATTTTTTTAGATAGATACCATACACCTAAACTAAATCAAGACCAGGTGAGCAATTTAAATAGACCTATAAACTGCAAGGAAATAGAAGCTGTCATCAAAAACCTCCCAACCAAAAAAAGCCCAGGGCCAGATGGTTTTAGTGCAGAATTCTACCAGAACTTCCAAGAAGAGCTAATACATATACTCCTCAAACTGTTCCATGTAATAGAATCAGAAGGGTCATTGCCAAACTCTTTTTATGAGGTTACAGTTATCCCGATACCAAAACCACACTAAGACTCAACCAAGAAAGAGAATCACAGACCAATCTCACTCATGAACATGGATACAAAAATACTCAATAAAATACTGCTTTAGTTTGTCATATGACCAAACTAGTTGTTAATTTTTGTTTCCATGTCAAGGTGACCATGCTCTTCTGTGTGTCAGAATCAACAACATAGCAGTGGCCGTCGGGAAGGAAGCCAAACTCTACCTGTTCCAAGGCCAGGAATGGCTCAAACTGCAGGAGAGCAGCCCTGGGTACAGCTGCAGCGAGAGGCTCACCCGGGCGCAGCTGACAAGTGAGTACATGGGCCTCTGTCTTTTACTATTGTCGTGTAGTACGATGAAGTAATATATGTATTTACTAAGATGTCTACGTTTGTAATGACATACAAATAAATTGATATTTTGGTTATTATGTTTTCAGCTGTGTTTTCCAAAAGCTAACCATTTCTTTGTTGAAAGGATAGGATGCTGTTTTATCGTTCAAAAGTTTTTAAATGTCCAAATAATTTATAAAGGAGCCTTCACTTCTGCTCCACGGTTTATGTAGTTAATGCTAATATGCCAGACACATTTTTACCTGGTTGTAGTGCGCGGCACATAACACTGATCAGATATCGCCTGCCAGCACTGCACTGGACACTGAGCGTGTCATTTCATGCAGCTTAGCCCACGTTTGACAGCGTGCCAGGGAGGTGTAGCTGCAGGGTGGACCAGCAGTGCGTATTGTCCCACATCACTAGGAGCCGTAGGGCTTGCCTCCGGAGCTGCTTTCTCGTCCCTCTCAGCCATTTCTGCTGGAGTCCACAGTGGCTCATGGTTAGGATGCTGGCTGTTGGGAGACAGAGGGGGCTTTGGTAGTTTAGGAGTGAAGTACGTATGCCATTCTACCCAGTATCGCCCTGAAATCACCTGGTTGTGGAAGGCATGGTTAAAGAATCTGTTTTAGTTTCTTTTCCATTGCTGGGATGAGACACTAGGACCAAGGTAACGTATAAAAGAGTTTGTGGTTTATGGTTTGAGAGGGTTAGAAACCCTGATGGCAGCCAGGCGTGGCAGTAGGGAGTGGGAGAGGCAGCCAGCGCTCACCTCTTGATCCACAGGCTGCAGGCAGAGCATACTGGAATGGCACAAGTCTTTTACGACCTCAAAGACCTCCTGATCCTTCCCAAGTGATTCCATCGGCTGGGGACCAAGCGTTCAATCATATGAGTCTCGGAGGGCC
>JAQHUG010000028.1:8256540-8268989 GCA_028555095.1 Dicrostonyx torquatus
GTGTGTGTATGTGGTGTGTGTGGTGTGTGTGTGTGTATGTGTGTGTGTGTATGTGGTGTGTGTGTGTGTGTGTAATAGGCCCAGGCTTATGTAAAGCTCAACTATAGAGTACTTGCCTGCTTGCATGAAGCTCTAGTCCAACCCCATTGTCATACAAAGAAATGGCTTCCCTGGTCTGGTCAGACCCTGCCTGCTGACACATCATTTTGTCTGACATAGCCGTGTCATAGTTAATCAATTGTCTTTTCCTCCTTGGGCCCCGTGTTCCCATCGTCTGCTGTTTCACTGATTAGAGCATGAATTAAAAGAGCATCTGTCCCTTGTCTTTACTGCACATCCAACATCCCTGGTGCACACCAGGTGCTCAGGAACATACACAGCTCTGTTATTTTCATGTTTTTGAGACAGAATCTTGTTCTGTAGCTCAGGCTCATTGTGTAGCCCAAGCTGGCCTGGAAATGACGACAATCCTCCTGCCTCAACCTCTCAAGTGCTACAATTACAGACGTGAGCCACCACACTTGGCTTTCAAGTGTTTATTGAGGCATGTAAAATGGCTCAGCAGGTAAACGCGCGCGCTGTGCCACACAAGACTGAGACTCTGAATTTGATCCTGAGAACCCACCCAAAGGTGGATCCGCCAAGTTGTCTTCTGACTTCCACATGTATACCGTGGCACACGTATCCACACACATCATGTACACAAAACCACACAACAGTCATAAAATTCTGTTTGCTTCTGAGTGAAAGAAATTCTGAAGAGAAAAGAATCCAGAATTTATGTAGCAGTATAACATTAACTAAACCACACTGTCTGCTCGGCTCCCATAGTGCCTGCCGTGTCCTCTGTTGACTTCTGTGGCGCTCGCAGGCGTGTGGACTCTTGGTTTTTTGAGACAGGGTTTCTCTTTGGCTTTGGAGCCTGTCCTGGGACTAGCTCTTGTAGACCAGGCTGGCCTCGAACTCACAGAGATCCGCCTGCCTCTGCCTCCGAGTGCTGGGATTAAAGGCGTGCGCCACCAGCCAGGCTGGAGTGCGGACTCTTTCGACAGGTGTTATGAGCAGATTGTGCAGTTGCCACTGGCAGTTCCCCTTTACTGACTTGTAGCGCTTTGTGGACCAAATGACAGTAGCTGGAAATAGCTGGTAGAAATCAGGAAGCTAAAAACACTAACGCACATAGCAGCTCAGGGTCATTTAGAATAGTGAAAATGTGCTCCTGTCTCCTAGCACACGTGTGGTCTAGCTTACAACACACCCTTCCTGTAAACTGGAGCAGATTAAAGTCGTAAATGGTGTTCAGTAGTCTCCGACAGATGTGGAGATACAGGCTTTTCTTTAACAGGGAGTATATGCAGTTTGCACAAAACTCAGAGATGGCCTTAAAAGGGGGTTGCGGTCTAAAATGGGAACCCTCCGGCTACTCACTTTTCTGGTGGGAATGCCACCTCATTACCCAGACCTTGCTTGTTTATATTTCTAGAAATAACTCCATGCATGGATAAACATACATATATGTTCTAAAAACAAGTTGTAATATGTCGCACACCTGCCTGTCTGTATACTTAGTAATGTATTCTGTAGCCCTGATAGAATGTTCTCCATTGTATGGGTTTGCTTTAATTTGTTTAGCCTATTATTATTATTATTATTATTATTATTATTGGTTTGGACATTGATGGTTTCCTGTCTTTTGCTAATATAGATGAGGTTGAAATTAAGGCTGTGGAATCAAGAATTTGCTTACTCTTCCTCCTTCCAGGAAACCCCTCTGCCCCACAACTTCCTAGATCTGAGTTCTCAGAGCTTCGTCAGAGATGGACTGGGGTCTGCTGCTCACACTGATGAGATGTCACAGTGGGGCGTGTCCGCAGGAACACCAGCCATCTGATGGGAAAGTGGAGGCTCGTGCTTTTGTTTGTTTTTCGAGACAGGGTTTTTCTGTGCTTTGGAGCCTGTCTTAGACTCTCTCTGTAGACCAAGCTGGCCTCAGACAGAGATCCACCTCCCTCGGCCTTTACTCCCAGCACTCAAGAGGCAGAGGAGGGAAAGATTTTTATTAAATTTGTTTTTAGCAGGTTTTTTTGTTTTGTTTTGTTTTTGTTTTTCGAGACAGGGTTTCTCTGTAGCTTTGGAGCCTGTCCTGGAACTAGCTCTTGTAGACCAGGCTGGTCTCGAACTCACAGAGATCCGCCTGCCTCTGCCTCCCGAGTGCTGGGATTAAAGGCGTGTGCCACCACTGCCTGGCCCTAGCAGGTTTTTTTTTAATTAGTAAATTTGTTCTTTATAATTTCATATATGCACATGGTGTATTTTGGTCCCTCCGTCCACTTTCATTTTCTTTCCACATTAACCACCCTCTGCCTGTTCCTCCCTATATATCTATTTGGTTTTGTTTTTTTGGGGGGTGGGGCAGGGGTTAGGTATCCTGTAGTTTAATCAGTGCTGTCTTATGACGCTGAGTTTGGAATTATAATCATCAGATGGATCTACAACTGGACAATGGCTGTGAGTTTGTGGTCCCAGTGTCAGTGTCCTGTTTAGAAAATGATTCCATCTGCATCCTGCAGCGCTTAGCTTCTTCCAGTCTCTTCTATGGTGTTTTTTCTGAGCCCGAGGGGATGATATCAACATCTTGGCTATGGCTGGCCTTGTCTAGGCTCTGCTGCCCCTTATTCTCAGCACCTTGTGCAGCCATGGGCCTTGTGTTTACCTCTCTTAACGGCAAGGGGAAGGATCTCCCTGAGGCTCTTAGTAGCCGCTGTGCTCTGTAGAGTAGATACTCAGGCATGTGGCTTGATGCTGTGGCTGTTCAGAGATGTCCACTTTCCAGTCCCCAAACCTTTCATGAAGCCAATATTATCCTAGCGCCATAACTAGATAAAAGCAAAGACAATTGTGGACCAGTCTCCTTTATGAACACAGATGTAACTATTCCCGATAAATATTTGCAAACAGAATTAAGGATCACATGAAGAATATCATTTGCCATGACCAAGTTGGGTTTTTTTTCCTAAAGATGAGAGAGCTCAACATATAAGAGTCAATAAATGAAATGATATTAATAGACACCAGGGCAGAAATTGCATGATTTTCTCACCAGATACAAAAAAGACCTACAAGACCAACGTCCCTTCATGATCCAAATCATAGAAAGGCTAAGGATGAAGAGGGTATACCTTAATGTAATAAAAGCCATATATGAAAAATCTGTGTATGTATGTATGTGTATGTCTATAGATATGTCTATATACATATATATGTATATATATATATATAAATTCAATATCTCAAATAGGGAGAAACTTGATACATTTCCTCTAAAATCAGGACCAAACAAGGTGTCTATTTTTTTTAACTTTTATTAAATACACTGTCATTTTGGCTAGCGCAATAAGATATGAGAAGGAACTAGAAAAAGATACAAATATGAAAGGGAAAAATCAAATTATTCTTTTGCAGATGATATTTAAAACATAAGAGATCTTAAAGATCTATCTCTCTCTCTCTCTCTCCTCTCTCTCTCTCTCTCTCTCTCTCTCTCTCTCTCTCTCTCACACACACACACACACACACACGTGAGCGCACAGAGAGAGAGCCCTTGCTTTAATAGTTTCAGCAACAAAGCAGGATAAAGATACCTTGAAATAAACTTAACCAACGAATTCAAAGACCTTTATAATGAAACTTGAAGCTCGGGAAAGGAAACAAAGACATTAGGAGATAGACCTCCAGAGACCCATGGCTTAGAACAATTAATAACATGAAAACAAATATTACCAAAAACAACATTATGATAAAAGCATAAAAATCAGCATATTCAGTTCAATTCTTATCAAAATTCCAATGTCTTTCTTCATGCATTTTTTTAAATCTAAAAATCTCATGGAAGTTTAAAAGACCCAGATAACCACAGAAATCCTGAGCAAAGAGTAACACTGGAAAAATCACCAAACCCAATTTTAAGTTATACTACCAAGTCATAATAACAAGAACAGCATGGTACTAACAGAGCAGAAATATTAGCCTAAATATAAGCTCACTCAGCCACATTTTTTATGCGATGCAAAAAAAAATACACATTAAAGAGAAGATATTGTCTTCAACAAATGGTGGTGGAAAACTGGATATCCACACATAAAGTGATGAAGCTGGATCCCCGTATCACACCCTGTATCAAAAATCAAACAAACGAAAACCAAAAGCGTCAGTGAAAGGATTGAAGACCTTACTGGTAACAGAAGCTGAAGCTACTGAAGGCAAAGGAAGGAAGAACACTTCTCAGCAGGACTCCAGTCACTCAGCAGACAATGCTAATGACTGACAGATGATACTCTGGGTGTTTGAATGCAATTGGCCTCCACATACCCAAAGGAAATGGCATTACTAGGGAGTGTGGCTTTGCTGGAGGAAGTATCACTGCGGAGGCGGGCTTTGGGATGTCATATATGCTCAAGCCATGCTCAGGGATGCGGTTCACTTCCTGCTGCCTGCCTACCAAGGTGTTGGACTCTCAGCTCCAGCACCATGCCTGCTTGTCCGCCACCATGTTTCCCATCATGATAATCATTAAAATCCTGAAACTGTAAGCCACCCCAATTAAATTGTTTCCTTTCTAAGAATTGCCATATTCATGGTGTCTCTTCACAGCAATAGAAAGCATGTCGAAGTCATGAAGCACTAAGCTTCTGCACAACAAAAGGAAATTGTTAATTGAGTGAAGAGACACCCTACTGAGTGGGAAAGCTTTGCTGGTTGTATGTCTGGTAGATGAAAATCTGAAGTATATGAAGAGCTCATATTGACCACAACAAGACAAAAATCACAAAGTGGGTAAAGAACTGCAGAGTTCTCAGAAGAAGAAATATAAATTGCCAATAAATATTTTTTAAAGTGGTAAATACTCTTAGTCACCAGATATAAAATGGTTAGACTATTTTGAGATTTCATCTCGCCTTTGTCAGAGTGGTGCTCACTAAGGAAACAGTAGGCTGCAGAGGTGGTTCACAGCTGCCTGTAACTCCATCCCCAGGAAGACTCAATGCGTCTCACCTCGTACAGACCCACACACATGCCCATGATTTTAAATCTTAAAATAAGAAAAGTACTGGTTAGGATGTAGACCAAAGACAACTCCTATGCCCCAATATCTATCATGTGACTCGTGTGCACCCGCGTGCCCTCAGATGAGCACATCACGGACATAGTTGGGCATCCACTTTACTTGAGTAGTGCTGCTCCCAACAGCTAAGTTATGGAGCTGAACTACATGCTGAGTAACAGGAATGGGTAAACAGGTCATATATGCAACATAATCCTTGTCCATCAACAGAATGAAGTTATGTCACGTACTAGAAAGTGGGTACAACTGGAGATAGTTATGGTTCCCATTTTCTCTATTTGTGGGCCTAGACTGTGTAGATAGGTAAAGCTGTGTGTGTTCTGATGACATGAAGGGGAAGCTACTTTAGGGGACTAACAGGGAGTAGAAGTGAGGAAAGGGTGCTCAGGGTAGGTGGGCGGGAGTATGCTCAAAGCCCTTGTCTAAAAGTGCACATGAAAGGGTATAGTACCATTTAAAATTAAAAAAAAAATCTCAAAATACAAGAAAAAACTAATTTAAAAAAATCTATTTGAGAATTAACTCAACAAGAAAAAATAAAGATAAGAATGTAGGTTAGTGACTTTGGTCACAGAAAGACTACTGAGTCCAAAAACTGGTTCTCTAAAAAGAGTGATAAACTTTACAAACCTATATCAAGATTGTCAGAAAAGGGAAAACATGAAACACCACACTGCAGAAGGGAGAAAGATTAGAGAACAAAGGAAACGGATAACTGAGATAGATAACGACAGTTTAGGTGAAACAGCAGTGTGCTGTAAGCTATATGTCAAGGAATATTGGCTCAAAGGTAAAAGTGCTTGTCAGGGATGACAACCTGAGTTCAGTCCTCAGGAGCTCCCAAAAAGATGGATGTGGTGATTCATATCTGCAATCCCAGCACCCCTACAGCAAATGGGAGGGAGTTCCCTCCCAGCCAGCCTGGAGCACACCACCCATCAGCAGAAACATGGGAGACCCCGTCTCCCTGCAAGCATGCCCACACGGATGCATCAGTAGCTCATTCATAAAGGAAATACGAAGGGCTTGAGGGTTCAGCCTGTTTTATAAATGGAAATGCTGTGACTTCGAGTCCTACAAATTTTGTTAGATGTTTGATCTCCAGTGCAGTGGTGCTGAGTGAGGCCTAATGAGATGATTAGCAGAAGCTACCCAAAGGGACATCAATCCATGGATGTGATCTCTATAGACTGGATGATGAGAAAAGTTAGTCCAGCCATTCGACTTTTTGTTTGGTTGGTTTTTATGTGATCATTTGTCCTCTCAAGCCCTGCCGTGCTTTTATGCAACACGAAGACCCTTGCCAGATGTCATTACCATGCACTTGACTTTCCTGACTCTAGAACCTCAAGGTAAACTTTTTTCCTATTAAATTTTACAAGTTAGAGTCTTCTTTTATAACAGAAAAGGACAAAGTCTCTAGTTACCTGTGAATGTAAGCACTAACACCAAGTGCGTTTGCATTCCTGAGGACTTACCTGGTTCATGATGAATCGCCTCCTCTAACACCGCACATGACCAAGACCCACTGAAGAGTGAATATAAATACCTCAGAAAGTTCTATAACTGTTTAAGAAAATGAATTCTGATTAAAATACTAATGAAATAGGAATCTGGCCTAGATGATTTTTACTATAAATTGTATCAAGCATCTAAGAAGAAATAGCGATTCTAAGTAATATGTTTGTCAATGTTTGGGTTTTATTGCTGTGAATAGACACCATGACAACTCTTATAAAAGAAAACATTTCGTTGGCACTAGCTTACAATTTCAAAGGCTTAGGTCATTATTGTCATGGTAGGAAGCATGGCAATGTGGAGGCAAACATGATGCTGGAGAGGGAACTGAGAGTTCTACATCTTGGTCTACCAAGCAGGAGAGACTATGTGCCACACTGGGCATAGCTTGAGCATATCAGACCTCAACTCCCACCATCGCAGTGGCACCCTTCTTCCAACAAGGCCACACTTCCTAATAGTGCCACTCCCTCTAGGCCAAGCATTCAAACACATGAGTCAATGGGGACCATTCCTATCCAAACCACCACATTCCACTCCCAGGCCCCATAGCTGTAACCATAACATAATGCAGAAAATGAATTCAGTCCAACCTCAAAAGTACCCATAATCTGTAACAGTCTCAAACTTGTTTAAAAGTTCAAAATCTCTTCTGAGATTCATGCAGTCTCTTAACTGTAATCCCCTATGAAATCAAAATTTAAAAAAAAAAAAACAGATAGTAAGCCGGGTGGTGGTGGTGCACACCTTTAATCCCAGCACTCGGGAGGCAGAGGTAGGCGAATCTCTGTGAGTTCGAGACCAGCCTGGTCTACAAGAGTTAGTTCCAGGACAGGCTCCAAAGCTACAAAGAAACCCTGTCTCAAAAAACCAAAAAAACAAAACCAGATCATATACTTCCAACATATAATGGCATGGGATATACATTATCCTTACAAAAGGGAGGAAATACAGGACCAAAACAAGACCGAAGCCAGCTGGACAGACTCCAAACTCTTCATCTCCACGTCTGATGTCAAGGTGCTCTTAGATCTCCAGCTCCTTTCAGGTTTGTTGACTACAACACACTTCTTTCACTTGGCTGGTTCCACTCCCTGTCAGCAGCTCTCCTCAGCAAGGAACCTAGGGCTCTGGCATCTCCAACATCTTGGGTTTGCCAAGGCAATCCAGGCTTCCCATTGACAGCTTCAAGCAATGGCCTCAATAGGCCTCCATTCAGGGACACCTGACACATACCTGCCTTAGTCACAAGGGAGATTCCATAACCCCTTTCTTCTGCCCTGTAAGCCAGAACAATGTGGCTGAAGCTGCCAAGTTCTGCAGCGTACTGGGGCTGGAGCATGGCTCCCTCGTTCAATTACATCTTCACCAGCTTTCTGTTTTCAGCGGTTTCCTTCACCACTTAAGTGTGGCTGTCTTGGAACTTGCTCTGTAGACCAGGCTGGCCTTGAATTTAGAGGTCTACTTGCCTCTGTCTCCAGAGTGCTAGGATTAAAGAAGGGTACCACCACACCTGGCTCAAAATTGTTCTTTCATTCCTTTTCATAAGTTGGAAGTTTAGCTGAATGGGATCTTGCCCTGAGGTTACCACTCCCTTTATCCCAATTCTTAATCTGTTTATCTCCTTGAACACAGGATTTAGTTCCATTTTACTTCCTGGTGCTCCCTTTCTCCTCAAATTGTTCTACATCTTATATTTTTTCCTTGCTCACCTCGCTCCCTTTCACTTTAAGACTTTGTAAGAGTGAATACTAATAATCACACGATAGTGTCTATAGTGGGCTATTTTGAAATTTCCTTTGTCAACAGAATTAATCCAAATCATTTTAGCCTAGGGCAGGCACTTCCAGAAAAGGCAAAAAGTATCCACATTCTTTTTTTTAAAATTTATTTGTTTATTTATTATGTATACAGTATTTTATCTGTGTGTATGCCTGCAGGCCAGAAGAGGGCACCAGACCTCATTACAGATGGTTGTGAGCCACCATGTGGTTGCTGGGGGAATTGAACTCAGGACCTTTGGAAGAGCAGGCAATGCTCTTAACCGCTGAGCCATCTCTCCAGCCCCCAAGTATCCACATTCTTTACCAAATATCCCAAGAACAATCTTTAGGGAACATACTAATTTTTTTTCCTTTGAAACTTCTTTTTTTCTTGATATTAAATATGAACTAATTGGCCTAGTAGCTCAAGCTTCTTATTAACTCTTATAACTTATATTTGCCCATAATTCTTGTCTATGTTAGCCACGTGACTTGGTCCCTTTTTCGGCAAGGCAGTCACATCTTGCTTCCTATGCAGCTGGGTCACGACTCTCTTACTCTGAAACTTCTTAAGCCAATCTTCCACCCTTAGTACTACTGTCTCCCATGCTTCTTCCTTGTCTCTGTGCCCTGGCACTCCAGGCAGTGTCAGGAATGGACTCCCTGTCATGGTATGGGTCTCAAGGTGGATCGGTCATTGGTTGGCTACTCCCATAATTTCTGTGCCACATTTATCCCAGCATATATTACAAGAAGGGCAAACTGTAGGTCCAAGGTTATGGGGCTGGGTTGGGGGTCAAAACCGCTCCAGTGGAAGTCATGTCTGGCTATAGGAGATGGCCGGTTCAGGCTGTGTATTCCTCAGTGCTAGGAGTCTTAGCTAGGGTCACATCATAGATTCTGGATAGTTTCCATTGTACTACGTTTCTAGCTCATCCCAGGGATGTCCCTGATTTCAGTTGTCTCTCCCGTTATTCTCTCCCTTGATCCTCCCCCGCCACCCGATCCCTTCTGTTCCCATCCCCTCACCAAGACCCCTCTGCCATACACCTGTGATGCCTATTCTATTTCCCCCTCCCAGGAAGATCTGGGTATCTCCCCTGATGTGGGATCCCTCTCTGTATGCTGTGAATACCATTAAAAGAAACTGTCTTGGGCCTGCTCAAGAGCAGAATAGAGGAAGGTGGGGAAAACTAAACTGAATGCTGGGAGAAAGAAGGTGGAGTCAGCAGATGCCATGTAGCCGCTGCCGGGAGCAGACGTGCTGAAACTTTACCCAGTTAGCCACAGCCACGTGGCTATACACAGATTAATAGATATTGGTTAATTTAAGATATGAGTAGGCCAGAAATATGCTTAAGCTATTGGCCAAACAGTATTGCAAATAATAAAGTTTCTTTGTGGTAATTTTGGGGCTGAGCAGCTGGGAGCTAACTAGCGGCCACCTACAACATCCCCCCCACCCCATGAACTCTCCTTGTTACCTAGTCTCTCTGGGGCTGTGGATTGTTGCATGGTTATTCCTTACAGATAATATCCACTTATGAGTGAGCACATACCGTGTTTGTCTGGCATACCTCACAGGATGATTTTTTTTTCTAGTTCTATCCATTTACCTTCACATTTCATGATGTCACTGGTTTTAACAGTAATGTAATACTCACTTATGTGAATGTAACACATTTTCTTTATCTATTCTTCAGTTGATGGGTATCTAGTTTCCAGTTTCTGGGTATTCTGAATAAAGATGGTATGAACATAGTTGAGCAAGTGTCCTCGCGATGTGGTAGAGAGTCCTTTGGGTATATGTGCAGGAGTCGTATAGCTGGGTTTTGAAGTGTATTGATTCCAAATTTTCTGAGAAACTGCCATGCTGATTTCCAAAGTGGCTGTACAAGTTTACACTCCCACCAGCAATGGAGAAGTGTTCTCCATACTCCACAATCTCCAATTTAAGCTGGCACTTGTGCTGTTGACCTTATCCACTCTGACAGGTATAAAATGGAATCTCAGAGTCGTTTTGATTGCATTCCCCTGATGGCTAAGGATGTCGAACATTTCTTTAAGAGCATTTTAGCCATTTGAGACACTTCTGTTGAGAATTCTCGTTTAGATCTGTACCCCATATTTGACTGGGTTATTTCATTTAGTGATGTCTAGTTTCTTGAGTTCTTTATATACTTCGAATATTAGTCCTCTGTCAGGTATGGGTTTGGTGAAGTCTCATTCTATGGGCTGCTGTTTTTCTTTGTCTCCTTTGCTTTTCAGCTTTTCACTTTCAAGAGGTCCCATTTATTAATTGTTGATCTATATTCATGAAGAAAATTGGTCTATAATTCTCTTTTGTTGTTGTTGTTGAGTCTTTGTGTGGTTTGGGTATCAGGCTAACTGTGGCCTCATAAAATGAATTTGGCAATATTCCTACTGTTTCTATTTTGAGGAAAAATTTGAGAAATATTGGTATTAGCCCTTCTTTGAGGGTCTGATTGACTTCCATGTTAAAACCTATGGCACTGAGCTTTTTTTTGGGGGGGGCGGGAACTTTTAATGACTGCTTCTCTTTCCTTAAGGGTTATAGGCCTATTTCAATTGTTTATTTGATCTTGATTCAACTTTGGTAAGTGGTATTTATTGAGAAAATTGTTCATTTCTTGTAGATCTTCCAGTTTTGTGGAATACAGGCTTTTGAAGTGTGACCAGTAATTACTTGTATTTCCTTGGTGTCTGTTGTTAGATCCTCCTTTTAATTTCTGATTTTGTTCATTTGGATATTCTCTCCTCCTTTTAGTTAGTTTGGATGGGAGTTTGTCTATCTTGTTGATTTTCTCAAAGAACCTACTCCTTGTTTCATTGATTCCTTGCATTCTCTTTGCTTTTGTTTTATTGGTTCCAGCCCTCAGCTTGGTTGGTCCCTGCCTACTACTCCTTCCAGGTATGTCTTTTTGTTCTAGAGCTTGTAAGTGTGCTGTTAGGTCGTTAGCATGAGACCGCTCTAATTTCTTTGTGAAGACGATGCTTTGAACTTTCCTTTCAGCACTGCTTTCCCATAAGTTTGGGTATGTTGTACATACATTTTCACTGAATTCTAGGAAGTCTTTAATTTCTTGATTTATTTCTTCGTTGACTACCTGGAGCCAACCCTGCCAGATGACAGGTTCCAGTGAGGAGGCCGGGAGTAGGCAAAGGAAGACGTGAGTCAGGCCACAGTGGGGACAGGAAGCAAGCAGTAAGAATTCTTCTTTATTCGTGCAGAATTCACTCCGCAGGGATAGAATCGTGTTGTTCCAAAGTATAGATCTTATCAGTCTTGTTTCCAGACATGTGCGTAACCTTTCCTCTTGCATATCTGGGATCATGAGCATAGTCATCCTTGATAAAACATGACAGAGCACAGTTATCTTTTACAATCCTTTCTCTTGAGTTTAGTCATCATTGATAAACAGAGTTATCTTTTATAATTATTTTTATTTATCAAACCCATAGCCCAATTTTTAAGAATCTCGAAGCACATGACAGCCTGTTCTCAGGCTGATAGTTCTTGTGGCTTCAAGGATGCTAAACAGAAAGAAAATCTCCAAGCCATCCTGGGCAAAATGCCATGTCCTGAGCAGTGTATTATTAACTCTTAATGGTCACGGCGCCCAAGAAAAATCCTCATGGCAACGCTGCTGAAGTGATTGTTCAAATTCCGGCATAACGCAGTGTTCACATTTTACATCTTTATAGAATTTATTCATATGTCTTATCCTAGCATTGTTTTGTTCCTTGATTGCAAGACACCACATTGGCTTTGCATGAATTAGCTTTCCTAAAACAGTAAGTCCTGACACCTCATTTTTAAAAACCATCTTTCCATGCCATTATTTGTCCATCAATATCAGTTCCTGTGCAGGGCAGAAGTAACTCCAGCTAATCTAATTTTGTTGCTACACACGCCACATCGTTGCCTGAGTGTAGAGTGGGAAAAGACTCGAAATCTGATCTAGGGCCAACGCCTCTAGCCCACTAAATCTTGTTGAGCTTGCTAAGTTTACGTTGATTTGATT
>JAQHUG010000028.1:8289647-8303391 GCA_028555095.1 Dicrostonyx torquatus
GAGAGATGGCTCAGTGGGATGGCTCAGTGGTTAAGAGCATTGCCTGCGCTTCCAAAGGTCCTGAGTTCAATTCCCGGCAACCGCATGGTGGCTCACAACCATCTGTAATGAGGTCTGGTGCCCTCTTCTGACCTGCAGACATACACACAGACAGAATATTGTATACATAATAAATAAATAAATATATATAAAAAAAGAAAGTTTAAAAAAAATACCATGTTAGGAGCGAGGAGCTAGGAATGGGCATTCGTCCACAGGTCTGGAGGCTGAAGACCCGTGAACATCATGGCGTCCCCGCTGCTCCGGGAGGTCCCTGTGTACGTCCCATGTAAGCCTCTTCTTTAGATCTTCATTCGCTGAGGAGGCAAACAACCACCTCCCTAAGTGGTTCCTGGGAAGACCAGTCCTTGCCCGGGACCTACAAGCTGAGCTAGCTTTCAGGATAAAGCCTTTGGGCTAAAGGGAAGGCTGCTGAGAGGAGCTATCTTGTGGTTCGGGAACGATTCCTGACACTCAATTTAAGATAAACTAATAAATCAGTGGATGGAGGCACAGGGGATCCGAAAGATACTCCTAGCAAAATTAATTGATTTTTGTAGACCTGGATGGATCCTGGAGAATATGAGAGGAAGAAAATGGAGCCAAGTTCAATGGACATTAGAGGATAAATATTGGGGAGTAAAAGAAGACTGAAAAAAATCTGCATGATTTCTAGGCTGAAGTGCCAAAATACTGTCCATGGGTACATTTTGTGTAGTCCTTGTTTAATTTTTGTGTCCTGATGTAACTTCCCCATGGGTCACGGTTTAGGGTTTTAGTGCTGTTTCACACCCTTGTTTTCTTTTTTTTGCACACGCACATCTGGTGCACAGCCTACTAATACAAGAATCTTGATACTGTTCCCATCTGGGCTATCAAGGGCAACAGTGGCAGCATCTCCATGTCAGCACTAGGCTCCATTTCTAACTATTCCAGAAGGAAGAGGACTGTGGGAGGCCACGCAGACACTAGGGTCTCTCCTCGCCTCCATCTCCACGACCCGAGCTTCCACTCGCCCCTTAGCCTGGAAGGACACAAGCTCATTGGCTAGCTCTACTCACCTCTAAGTCCCAAGCAAAACAGCACTTCTCACTCTGCGGGTGACAAAGAAAGGATTACACACTGGAATGGCACTGATGAGCAGACATTTTCTTAGTGGTCACACTTGAGAAACACAGAGAGTTTTTCAATCCTTTAAAGGTAATTCTATCTGAGAAGACTGAAATAATCCAGTTTGGGCCAGACCTTCCTGAAAGGCAGAGACCATTACAACAAAGGACTTTTCCCCTTTAGAAACCCAAATCCACTACCAGAAATATTGAAAAGATGGGGCACGCCCCCCACCTCTGTTTTGTGACTTCCAAGACCTGCTGGAAACCCCAGTTTTTTGTCCAGTCTGGAAAAACAGCCGCAGATGCAAAGCTGGCTGTCTGGCAGGCTCCAGTCCCTTCCCTCCTGGGCAATGGCTCCTGCCCCAGACTGGGGGAGGGGGATCCCCGAAAACCCAACTCAGTGCTGAATGGTTGGGTTTTGATTTTATCTGCTGCAAAGAACCCCATCAGCTAACCAAGCAGTTTCAGAAAGGAACCCCCAGAAACCACGGCGACAGGGAGTCAGACCACTAGGGGGGATCATTAAGCCATGTTGCGCCGAAAGAGTGACAGTTGACTTTTAAAAATGACTGCAGTTATACAATTTTAAAATAGTCATTAGTCCAACTTTAAGGACACTCGGAACGAGAATTCAGTCTTTCTCATGCAAACTCCTATCGCACCCAAAGCCACCCCCAATGCATGTAAACACCCCTTTCTTGTTTTAATTGCAAAAGGACTAATGGGCGCTTTGAAGTAAAGGCAGTTTCCACTAGCTGCTTCTAGCAGCTTCCAGGCAGGGGCAGCCCTGAAGCCAGGCCCTGCCCTGACCGGCTAGCTTATGGTGTGTTTACAGAATACACTGGTTATTCAGTCTTGAGTTTGCCCACGCAGTTATCTAAATTCTCCTGGACCGACTCAAAACCCAAGAAGAAAACAGCCAAGAGTGGCTCTGCCCTGATGATCACAAAGGGATGAAGAGCACACAGGATTTAGGAGACAGAAAGGAAGAACCTTTTTGGTTGTTGTTGACAAAGAGGCAAGTTAGATTTAAAACGGGGGTGGCTATGAAGTGTGTGTGTGTGTGTGTGTGTGTGTGTGTGTGTGTGTGTGTGTGTGTGTGTGTGTGAGGGTTGCTTAGACAAAATGCAAGTAGTTTCTAGAGCGGCTTCTCCAACAGATAAGCGATCTTGCTTGGGCTCTGTCCATAATCAGTTTCAAATCCTGGGCCTGGTAGCTTCACAGAGGCTCCTTGGAGGATGTGGGGTGGGGGAGCAGATAATGTATCTGGAAAGGAGAGGAGAAGGAACTGGGTGGACATCCAAGAGGCTCACAATTGTTTCAGCCATCAAACATCTATATTTAATTTGTGCTTCGTAATCCAGGACACTCTTATTTTGGGTCCAAGTAAAAAATAAATAAATAAGTAAAAAGGATGGGGAAAGAAAGAAAAAAAGAAAATTAAATAAGTGTAATAGAAGAATAAGGCGGGGCCAGCAGTTCTGGGCAAAGAAGTTCAAAAAAGAGGATCTCTGTAACTGCGGATGGTGGAAAAGCCTTTTCCCCCTCCCCACCAAGCAGAATGTCAAATTTTTCGTCCCCCTTTTTTCCCTCTTAAAGCATGCTAAAAGGAAAATTCTTCACAGAATCTTAAAGAACTTTTTTTTAACACAACAGCTGCAAAAATCTATTTTCTAAACAAAGATTTATACATATTTATATGAGCTTAATCCAGATTTTTTTTTAATAAATCATCCTCAGAACTGCAGAGGTAAACTATATGTAAATACCTCAAGTAATAGGCTTGTAGTGCAAATCACATCATTTTATCTTCAATTTTGCATTCGTTTTTCTGGCTTAAAGGTGCATCAGAGATATGCATTTTAGCATATTCAGAACACGGGGCGTGAAATTAAATGTTTGACAGAGTGAGAAAAATATACAGACTTTGGAGATGCCTTAAAAATAGTAATTTATGTAGATCTAGAGGAGTGAAATCATTTGCAATGGAGTGACCCTCTCTCCAGGAATTCTGTGCTCAGTGTTCTTCCCTAATCTCCCGCTGTATCTTCATTTTTCATTGAACTAGCCAGTTTTCTGCGGCGCCGTCTTGTAGATAAGGAGAGTGCTGAAGAAGAAGAAAGGGCCGCTCGGTGGGTCCGTTTCCATTGCACTTTTACCCAAGGCAATGGGCAGAATTTAACGGATGCCTTCCAACATATGTTTTTGCCAGATAAGTAAACAGTGTGTGTCGGAAATGAAAAAGCATTTGCAATTTAATGACATTACAGCTCTCAGCTTAGGCTGGCGTGCTGCGAGGCGAAAAAAGCAGAGAAAGAGAGGAGAGCAGAGAGAGAAGAAGAACCAAGTTCATCTTCGCTTTTGTGCATTTTTTATCAAGGAGAATATTACTTCTTTCCCCTCTTGTTCTCTCTTTCTTTTCTCGTCTTTTGGCTTTTTTTTTTTGTCTCACTCATTTACATCCCCCCCCCCCGCCTCTCTGTCCTCCGTTCAGTCTTTTCTTCTATTGCCACGACTCATTTTCTTTCTCTCTCCATTGTGCCTCCTAAGTCGTCTATTCGGGCCATTCAGGCTTGCCTTATGAGAAGCTGTTTATCCCACAATGTATCTTTCTTCTGTGTGGGGCTGTCACCGCTATAGCTCCCCATCAACAGGATTGTTGGAGGGATTAGGACGTTTCATTTCAAAGCACTACAAATCTGCTCCCTTGCCTTCCGTCCCTGCTCCCAACTCCACTGATACTTGTCATTTTAATGCACACCCATCGTAGTCTTTAGTTTCACACCCGGACGCTGAAGCACCCTGAGGTCTAACCACTGATCCTCACTGTCTTCGCCATGCACGCTGAGGCCTCAAAGCTCTAAAAAAAAAACCTCCTTAAAACCAGACAGCCTTTCTCTAACTCCTAGCCGGGTTCAGACTGGTTCCAGGCACCGCCCCCACGGGTGAGAACCGTGTTTTCCTTGACAGAGGCTGGGTGGGCTGCAGTCAGTGTTTACAGACATGTAACTACTGCACTTGACGCCCCTCTTCCTGTCAGACATCGTGTCAGTGACTACTGGAATCTGGGCTGGAGTTTGTCATGGTGCACTTGAGTGTGTGTTTGTGTGTGTCGGGGTATATGACCCAGGCAACATGGTAACTGTGCTCAGCTGCCGATTTGGGGCCACGAGAGTCTACACGGACAGACACACAGAAAGATTATCTTCCAGCCTTGATTTGAACGTACATCCCAGAAGCAAGAGTTGACTGGAAAAAAATCCAATATTTTTCTTCATTAGCATCCATAACATTTTTATTTCGAGGGTCTATCTTGGCTGCCATATTTTTACAGGTAAGTAAGAGTCCCCTTTTGAGGCGACTCGCTGGACTACCAGTCAGCCCCATTAGGAATGAGGAACATCTCCGAGGCGCCTTTGCCGCCTAGAGTTGGTCTGTCAATCTGAGGGGTTCCTAAAGAGACAACTTTTAACACGAAGATTAGGGCCCATGGTCGTCTTTTTATTTTCATGGGGCAACTTAACGCATTTGCAGCATTGTCATCATGAGCCCCTGACGCTCAGCCCTCTAGATTTTTAACATAAATCTCATTCCAAGAATACACTTGAAAGTTCCTTGTTCAGTCCTAAGGTTAACCTGCAGGTGACACGTAATTGAAGGGCCATAATCACATTGCAACCCCTGCCGCAGAAGGGCTTTTAAAAGATGCTTAAGTAGCATCCTCTTCTCTGAAGACATGCACATGTGTTTACCATAAAATTAGATCTTCCCCCATCTTCCAGACCCAGCCCTTGGTAAGTAGAAAGAAAATCTATTTGGACATAAGGTTGTAAAGGAGCCGGAGGTGGTAATTTAATCAAGCAGGGATACATTTCAATGTTTCCCTGGTTCTTCTGGGCATTAGCACTTTCAATTCATTATGTCGGCTTGACAGATACTTGCAGCCTTAAGGATGGAGAAATGAAATCCTAGAAGTACAGCCTGCTAGAGGATATCTATTGAACTTAAGAGATTAAAATGGTATAACCATTGCGACAAAATGGAGCACACCGCGTTTCTCATTTGTTCCCCACTAAGCACGAGCACTTTGCAGATGTCAAATACAGTCTTCTCTAATTATAAAACCTGGCTCGAGAGCCAGGGCTTCCTAACATGTATTACTGATGAAGTGGATATTAGAGAGGAAATGTTGGCTTCATATAGAGTCTGAAGATGAAGAAAGTCTTCCGTTTGGGATTTTCTGTATCAATGGTCGATTAAGGAAAATGGTCCAGTAGGTACATGCACCCAGCCATAAGAGGCAAGCACCATGCCTGTGTTTCCTGTGGCAGGCGAATAACCAAATGGCCAAATTACAAAAGCAGGTCTTAACATACCTGGGACGTTAAAGCTACTGTATCATTATGCCAATTTAGCAATGTTAATGATCTGTACCATTAATTCATCATCCTGAAAAATAGGGAAGAGTCGCCATAATTAACGATATTAAGCCACAATTAAGAAGCCATCCAAGCCGTTGTAAAGATCCTAGAGTTGATAAGAGCGTTTGTTGTATTACACACCTCTGACCAGGTACATGTTGTATAGAATACTGTTACAAACAACTCCCCAGCCGGAATTCAGATATGTCAAAAGAGCAGCCACCCACGGAGGCAGTGGCACCGGCTAGACGCCTTATCAGCCCTTTCCATCACTGGCTGCGGCTTTGCACTTTCTTCCAGCAAGGGCCAGCTTTGCAGTAGGTACAACCTTTTAGCATATCTGCTCTAATTCCTCACGGAAAAGCAAAATCGGGCTGTCTAGTGAAATTCCCATGCGTCAGACAGAGCCTCTGCTCCCCCGAGATGAGGGGCATCTTTGAAAGCCACATCTCAAACGGCACAGAATGAACATCTGATACTGTAAAATGGAGCTCCCAAGGCTAAGCCCAAGTCGCCTATCACCAGGTGTCCGAGAAGTTCCTCAGGCTCCCCCTCCCTATTTGAAGGCTCTGTTGTGGAGGGGAGTCTTTAGGTTACCAACAATACCAGGAGAGATAAATGAGGCCATGTGAGAGCTGGGATGCGGCCAAGGTGACAACCCTTTTAACTTTCCGTGCCGAAGTACCCCCTTCGTCTTTGTCAGGACAGACCTGCTGGTTATAAAGGCTCAGTGCACTGTGTTTGCCACGCAAGCACACACTGGCCAAACACCCTAGCTGGAGGAGCAAGCTCCAGGATCAGTGGGAGAGCCTGTTTTGAAACACAAGATAGAGAAGTGACTAAGGGAGATAAACAGATGTCAACTCCTGGCCGCCACATGGGCTAGTATGTAAGAGCACACCTGTGTGTATGTGTGCCAAACACACACTCGCACAAACGACAACTTCCTCTTTCACCCAAGGAGTTACGTAAGCCCTTATATAAGGAGTTAACATGTACCTTATATCCTTGCCATTGAGGATCCTACCTTCTTTCTCCAGACACGTTTTATGTGCACCTATTCAGACGCCCAAACACCCCGGTAGTGTGTCTGTACTCAGTAAGTGTCACCATCTGAGTGATGGCAGAAGCTAAGGCACAACACACACACACAGCTGACACTCGTTTGTGACAGTGGAAAACTATATTCCGCCTTATCCTGAACATGGTGTTCGCAGGGATTCATAATGAACTCCTCTGTCTACTCCTCTGGTTCTTCCTCTCTTCCTTTTGTCCTTTTCTATGAAGCCCAAAGGCCCATTGCAAACTCTAGCGGTGCCTAGTAACTGTTGTGGTTCGGGCACTTTAAGAGAAAAGCCACGCCCAGTCCCTCCCCCATCTGCTGAGGCAGGCTGATCTTCAGCTTCCGGCCTGACAGTTCTCTCTTTCCTGTCTTCCTCTAGGGAGAGGCAGGTTCTGTCTCTCTCTCCCCACTTCTCTCCCTCCCCACTTCTGTTTGTCTCTCCTCTGTCTCCTCTTTCTCCTTCTCTCTCTCTGTCTCTCTTCTTCTCCCCTTTCCCCTCCATAACCCTAATAAACGTTTAACTTTACTCTGCATGGCGTGTCTATCCATGTCTCTGGCTCCTGCCCGCCCACCACGTGTCTCTCTGCCTGGGACCAGCCACCGCTCGGGGACTGGCAGCCATCTCTGCCTGGGACTGGCTGCTCAGGGCCCGCTGCCTGCCACCACATGGCCTGCTACCACTGCTTGGGAACCTGCTGCCTACTGCTGCCGGGGGTCCTGCAGCATTTTTAATTTTTTATAACAGTAACAGCTGAGCATTTGGTCACAAACCTACACAACAAAGAAGCTGCAGCGAATAGCGAATCCCTTCCTCCCCCGCCACATGCCTTCCCATAGTTACAGTGCGTCTCTAAGGAAGAGCATGCACACACTCCGCAGTCCGGGCCCTGTAGTGGGCAGTGCGCTGGAAAGGCCTGGGCAACAGCCAGAATGCACTCTCAGAGCCTGGGAGCAGCTCGTGTCCACCTTGAGTGACAGGAGACTTTATCCCACCCTTCCAGCGCAACAGGGATCTAATCATAGAGAATTATCCAAAGAACCAAACCGGTCTTTTGGCTAAGAGCAAAGGAGGAAGAATCAGCTTCTCCAGGGGAATGCTGGGAGCGTGACTGCTACCGTTGTGAATCCGTTTCCGCTGGGATTGAAACCTTGCATCTTGCAGGGAAGTTCCGCCAGGAAGGGAAGCAACGCAAAACAGCATCAGGAAGTTCCTGAAACTGACCAGATTCTCTAGACTCCTTACCAGCCGCAGTAAGTAATAAAAGCCGAGAGTCTCTCTCAGAAAAATAGAGTCAAGCTGCAAAGAAGAATCTCAGAAGACTCGGAGAAAACACGGAAACCAGCCAAGCTGCCTAGAAGGGACTCAGAACAAAGTCACTTGGAAAGGACACTCTCCAACCTACTGAGCTGCCAGCAGTCTGGACAGTCTGTTTCAGGTCCCCAGGTTTGTAAGCTGTCCCCCGTGCTGGGGTGGGCTTTGGTGTTGCAGCCGTTTTGTGTTGTGGGAAATCCTTCAACCAATAGCCTTTAAGATACCGGCCCACTTTGAGCGTGGTCTCACGTACTATAAATGCAGATGGAAAGTGTACTCTGATCTCTTTGCTGCTGGATTCCGTTCCAGTTCCCAGCACACGCAAAGGACTGTGGATCGCTACCCTTACTGTGAGTTTGTCCCCAAATAAATAAACATTTGTTATGCTCCATTCCCAGCCATTGTGGAACTCTTCAGTACTACTACATTTTTGAGTAATTTTTGCTCCTACATTCCTTTAAGTAACCCCAGTGAAACTCACTGGTTCACCAAGGTGGAGTTTGGTGGTATTGATATGTTGTCATGGGATCCCTATCTACGGTGAATGGGCATACATGTTACATCTACCTTTACATAGGGCACCAGGCTGGGACATGGGTGCTACTGTGTTTCAAGAGAAAGGGTTCCAAAGGCGTCTTCTTCCAGTAGGTATTACCAGAAGAAAGTCAGAGGCTTTACATAACCTTACAGAAATGCCAAGTTTTCCAGACTTCAGGCACCTTCTCCCCTCCTCTGGAGTAACCAACCATCAAGAAACCAGATAAATCTTCCTCAGCAGCTGGGCGGTGGTGGCGCACACCCTTAATCCCAGCACTTGGGAGGCAGAGGCAGGTAAATCTCTGTGAGTTCGAGACCAGCCTGGTCTACAAGAGCTAGTTCCAGGACAGGCTCCAAAGCCACGGAGAAACCCTGTCTCGAAAAACCAAAAACCAAAAAAAAAAAACAAACAAAAAAAATTCCTCAGCAATTATGTGGGGTGGTGGGTAGGTGAAAGGCATCATTTTTCAGATAATGTGGTTTGAAAGAAAATGGCCCCCAAAGGGAGTAGCACTAAGGAGAGGGGTGGCCTTGTCGGAGTAGGTGTGGTCTTGTTGGAGGAAGTGTGTCACTGTGCAGGGGTGGGCTTTGAGGTCTCCTATGTGCTCAAGCCATACCCAGTAAAGATAGAATGTAGTGACATTTCAGTTGTGTTTTAAGAAGTAAAGCCTGCCTGGTCTGTGAGGCTGGCCAATGGTTCTGTTTTACTCTCTGATATTCACGCAAGCGTTAGTCATTACAATACAAAAGAAATATCACTACATTCCCCCCTTTTTGTCTAAACTTCCTGTTGCCTGCAAGCCAAGATGCAGGATACTTGGCTACTTCTCTGGCACCATATTTGCCTGCACACCGCCATGTCCTACCATGATGTTGAGGGGCTTCACCTCTGAAAAGGTAAGTCATCCCAATTAGATCATTTCCTTTATAAGAGTTATGGTGCTCATGGGGTCTCTTCACAGCAATAGAAACCCTAAGACAGAAGTTGGTACCAGGAGTGGGGTAATGCTGTGAGAGGCCTGACCGTGCTTTTGTTCGGAGGAAAGTGGACAGCCATGGGATAGCTGCCAAGGAGAACTGATAACAGGAAGTGGAACCAGCCCAAGAGAAAGAAGCTGACAGGAGTGGAAATCTGAAGAGCATGTGAACGTCTGGCATGGAGCTGCAGCGTCTGGAGTTCGCCCAGCTGGTCTTCGGTCTTGCTTTGGTCCAGTATTTCCTCATTGTACTCCCTTCCCTATGGGTTTTAGTCTTTACAGTCGACCTTTTCCAGGTGTTTGGTCGTTGACTTTTCCAGAGAGCTGGGAAAGTGACGTGATAACTGGCTGTCCGTGAAGAATACCATCTAGTGTCTGTCACAACACCCAGTGTGACACGTTTCTTCCAAGAACCGTCAGAATCAATGCTTTGGGGTCAAACACAGACTCCTTACTAATGAAAATGAAGATTGAAGAACGCACCAGTTTAGTGTTATTTCCTTTTTTAAAGCCCAGAGGTACTCTTTGGCTACCCCTGTTCTGTTGTGTTCTTACACTCCTTCCCCCAGATGTGGAAACCCTGATTCTTACTCACTTGTACACATGACCTGGTTTGAAAGGAGGGTCCTTACAATAGATCAATTAACGATGAAATCCCTGGGTTTAACCCTAATCCCATAGAAGTGTGTCCTTATAAAGAAGCAAAGTAATAGACCGGCAAGATGACACAGCAGGTAGAGACGCCTGCAACCAGGCCTGACAGCCCGTGTTCGGCCTCTGGGATCCACATGGTGAAGTAGGACTGGTTCCCACAAGTCGACCTCTGGTCTCAGCACGTGTGCTGTGACACATTTGTTCCCCAAATTAAATAAATAATGTAAATTTTAGAAAGAAAAGCTGTAGAAGTGTGTAGAGGAACATAGGAGAATGCCTTGGGGGGGGCGAGGGGGCAGGAGGGGGATTGGGGAGCTGAGTCTGAACACCTAGGAGTAGCAATGCTTGCCTCAAGTCCATCAGAGGCTGAGAGAGGTGCACGGAGTGGATTCCTCCTCACAGCCCTCAGACGGGACGATCACCATGGACACCTTCCTTTCTGAGACGGGAAGTGTCTGTGCTGCTTCACCTGTGGTACTCTGCACACCCTAGGAATAAACAGGAAACACTGCTTTCACAGGAAGAGAGACTGCGGCTCACCTTCTGTAAGTTCCCCCGCCTGTTGCTGTTGCTGGTTGAGGGCAGCTCTGACGTCACAGGCCTCCTCTAGACCAAGTCGCTAGCTGAGGTTAATGTCTGACCATTCCCACAAACACTCTTGTGCTTTACCCTCGGTCTCTAATGTAGCAGTATTCAGAGAAGGTAACTGGAGCGTGCGCTGACCCCGTGAACCCGTGAGCGAACTAATTCATCGATGGATTTACAGCTTAGCTGGCAATTAGGAGACACCTTAGGAGGTGAGGTCTAGGTAAAGGAAGTGGGTTATCAGGGTGTGCCTCAGAAGGTAGCTGGTCCTTCCCACCCCACCTGCTAACTTTTCCCTCTGTTTCACTTCCCAGCCGACCGTTAGGAGCACTTTTGCTCTGCCGTGTGTCCCTCACCACGATGGTGCTAGGTTAACACCCCTGAACCCCCTGGAACTAAGGCCCAAGAAGAAACTTTGCCCCTTTAAGTTTCTCCATTCAGGAATTTTGTCTGAGTGATGGGACGTTGACACCACGGCCTTGGTGACATGAAAAAGAACCACATTTGTGGACATCCTGTTCTAATGACTTCAACTCTGCTTTTCGGGGGTTCTTCATTCTTTTAAGGAAAATTTACTGTTATTTTTAATTATGTCTATGTGGACCAAGGTGGGGGTGCACTTGAGTACGGTGCCCTTGAAACCCGGGAGACGGCATTGGCTCCCCAGCTGCAGCTACAGTTGTTTAAGTCATGGGTGATGGGAGCCAAACACGAGTCCTCTGCAAAAGCGGTGAGCTCTCCTATCCACTGAGACACCACCTCATTCCTTAGGGCTTCTTTAAATTTCCAGTATCATTTAAATTTCCCTTTAATTATTACTTGGTGACTATCCCTCTGGGGCCTGGAGAGATGGCTCAGTGATTAAGATCAAATCCTGCTCTTCCAGAGAACCTGAGTTTGAGTCTCAACATCCATCTCGAGTAGTTCACAGTCACCTGTAACTTCAGCTCCAGGGAATCCAAATTCCTCTCCTGATGGAAGGGCATCGTACGCTTATATGGGGGTATATATGCAGATAGATACGCATCTATCTGTCAGAGCCTGCTCTGGCAGAACCCAGTTGGGGGTTTTCTGGGAGGGGGCACTGAGGCTGAGGACATGCTGGATTAGACAGAAACACAGGCTAGATGGGAAATGGGAGGACGGAAGGTCAGTATTAAAACTCCGGGCTGTTTGGCTGATTCGGCATGACCAGACAGACCTCCCGATTCTATCCTGTCTTCTGTTTCTTTTATCTGAATTTCCTTTAGCTTCGAGGATTCCCTATCCAGGAACCCTAGCTGACTTTATGGGAGCTGGCTCCTACATCTAGCCACATAACTAACAATAAAATAAATCATTTTTAAAAAGTCCCTAGAACTTATTATTGGGTTTGATTTTTAAGTAAGTATCCTCTCGATGAATGAGGTTTTAGTTAGTGGAATAAATTTCTATCTGGCCTTATTTTGAAAGTATAAGAAACTGATTTACAGGAGACATGCTAGGAACATTATACACAGCGAATGAATTACAGAAGACACATACCTACACAAGCCAGCAGACTTCATAGCAGGTAGAATTAATTTAAGAACTTTCTAGAAGAGCCAGGAGATAGGGAGCAGTGCTATGAAATGCTGTCGTCCTGACATGACTGGGCCATGGCAACCCTGAACACACAGTGCTATGGGCACCTACACAGATAGTGGTATTTTGTGTTTTGATAAATAAAGCTTGCCTGAAGATCAGAGTGCAGAGCTAAGCCCCTAGAAGCCAGGGAGCGGTGGCACACACATTTAATCCCAGGACTCAAGGCCACCCTGGACTACACAAGAGTGACTCTGTCTAAAAGGAGCAATAGAACTCACAAAGGTCTTCCCAGCACTGGGGAGTCAACACACCTTTAATCCCAGCACGAGGGAGGTGGAGACAGGAGTGATATGGCTGGGCTGAGAGAGAGGAATATAAGGCGGGAGGAGACAGGAGCTCATTGCAGTCTGAGGTGCGGTGGAGACAGTTGTCACGTGCAGTCATGTGGAGGACAGGATCGCCCCTTTATTCGTCTGAGCCTTGGTAGAGGTGAGAACTCTCCAGGGGCTTGGCGAGTTTTTATCAGTCGTGCTGCACACACAAGGCCCACGCAGAGTCTGAGGCTTTCATATTCCAGCGTGGGTGGGGGAATTGTCCGTGCGCTTCCACGCCTTCCTGAGGAGCTCTGGACAGTTGGTGGCTGCCAGAGGAGGTGGGTGCCATTTTCCTTGGTGGTGTAGCCATTTGTAAACTGTGCACGTCCCAGTAAACCACTCCCTACTCAAGTTCATACGAGCAACAGCAGCCAAGAAGGGGAGACAGGAAAGTGAGAGTGGGGTTGGTTGTGAAGAAGAAGGGGTTCATGGCGGGCATGAGAAGACAATGAGGGGTGACTATAACCACAGTGCAGTGAGTGTACCTGAGTAGTTTTCAAAAAATGAAATAACTAGAGTAGAGAGAGTTTGGGGTTTTCTAGATCGCTTCAGAGTAGGGAGGAAGTAGCTTGTGATATGATTAAATTGTATATTAACAACAAAAAAAACCTGATACTAGGAAAGTTCGGGGACCAAACTTGTGACACCCCTACACTCTCGCTTGGATGTTAGAGAAAAACAGAGGAGTTGTATAATTACATGATTTCTAACACCAGGGAGAAAATGATACAAGGAAGCTTGTATGTTTACCCGACTCAAAGATAGGAAAAGACTAAGTGATGCGTGCTCCTCACAGAGGTTTCTGTGAGCCCACCTGACGGGGCCGAGGTAGACGGCATCTGAAGAGACAAGAGTTGAGCCAAGACCTCTGTGGCACTTCCGTCTGCCAGTACAGCTTGCTTTGCAGGCAGTATTTCCAGCCACTCTGTTACGCCAGGACAGCGTAGGGTTGGATGCTTCGGACAGCACAAGTTTATCTCTCTGGAAGCTCACAAGTCCTGTATCAAGGTGGAGAGCCCGTGACTCCCGGCGAGGGCTGCTTCATGATGTGAAGGTGTAGAGATTCCGGTGTGTCCTCCGGTGGGATGTAGAGAAAAGCCGTCT